>CM055121.1:411632980-411937980 GCA_029206835.1 Rana muscosa
CACTGGAAGTACCTGTTGCTATGCGGTCCCACAAAATCTGCCTTCTGAATCACCTCGGATTCTGACGTCATCTCCCTCGGCTCCTCAGCTTGCTACTGCTCCTGGGAAATGTGTGTCATTTCCCAGGATGCAGTGCGCTTCCCCTATGGCTAGAATAGTGCGGGAACGGGCGGTCCGAGATGGTCACTCGTCATCACAATCCAGGAAGTAAATGCTTGTGGGCTTCCAAATGAAAACTTCAAAGAGTTTTTTAAAGTCTCTTTATGCAGTAACTCGGCAGATCGGCGGCGGTTTTTAAAATAGTAAGTCACTGTATAAAATGGTGAAATAACATGCTTTAAAAAAAAATGAAAAATGTGATTGGAACCCCACTTTAATAATATTACACAAGTGTCAATAAAAACCCTCCAATGCAGGATTTCTATCACTTGACCCTCTAAGGCAGGGGCCTCAAAACTTTCTAAACAAAGAGCCAGTTTAACGATCCTTCAGATTTTAGGGGAGTAGAAATGGTCCAGATGTCAGTGGGAAAAAAATAACGCCCCATCATTTGTTTCATTGGGAGGAATTGTGGCCCATCATTGGTGTCATTGGGAGGAATTGTGCCCCATCGTTTGTGCCATTGGGAGCTGGTGTCATCGGGAGGAGAACAGTTGGTGCCCCATTGTTGGTTTCAATGGAAAAAATGGTGTCCCATGGGCCAGATATAAAGCAAGCAAAGGCCCCCAAGCCGATTCCCCTTTTTTAATTTTCTGTTGGCAAACACAGAAAATAACATACTATATACATAATTGTACTCGGAGTCTAAGGTACGTGCGGGAAATGACTGAGGGGGGAGGAAACAGGGAAAGTGACCTGGGGTGTGCCGGGGTCACATGGTCGGTATGGCTAAAAGGGGGCATACCCAAGTAAAAGTAAAGGAGAAGAAATAAGAAAAAAGGGGAAGGGTGGGTGGGGCACAAGAGAAATGATGACAGGCAAGGAGGAGAGAGGGCGGGCCTTTAAATACCTTCCGACTCCTCCTACAAATTCAGGCAGGACTAGCGGTCCCGCCTTCTAACTTGTACTCGGAGTCTAAGGTACGTGCAGGAAATGACTGAGGGGGAAAACAGGGAAAAGGACCTGGGGTGTGTGCCGGGGTTCACATGGTCGGTATGCCTAAAAAGGGGGCAAAAATAAGACAGTAGGATGAGCTCGCAAAGAGACTGAAATGAAAGTAACCGTATGCAACCTCGAGCAGCCAATGCAAGAAAGCTTGTGATGACTTGACATGTGGATGCGGAACATGTCCGGGAAATGAATGCTGAATCCCACCAACCCAACTCCTCAACAACGTGAATGCGAACCCCCTGGCGAGAAGCAGCAGACACTGCACCTAACCTGACAGCACGGCCAGCGTGAGCATAAGGAGCAACCCAGGTTTAGGCAGCAGGAACAGCAATGTGTCATGTACCGAGCTAGCGAAGAAGAGTGCCCCAGGGAGAGGCAACTGGCCCTCCCCGGGGAACATCCGCAGACGCCATCACGAGACGACCCAAGACTGACCGAGCACCAGCTTGGAGGATCGCTTGAGCTGAAAGTGCCAAAAAACAAACTTAAAAGACAATGAAAGCACGTAGACATCGAATGTACGTGACAAAAGAAACCAGGATACCAAGGTGGAAAAGCCTGGAAGGGATTCCAGACCGTATCATGAGCTTCCTAGGCTAAAAATTGAAAATGACTTGTTGATCAACCTTCAGCGACGTCCGTTTCCGAAGATCAGATCCGTTTGGACACTAAAACGAGGAAGAAACTACCTAACAGCCTACCACATGGGAGAGCATCCAGCCGAATTGCCAGTGCGCAGGTATCCAACATCTGCCCTAGGACCAAGACCCTTCCACCTAACCCTATGCCACTGCCAGAGAGACAACCGAAACGAGAGTTTGCAAGGTGGACGACCTCCTATGTACAGAAACCCTAACCGACGAAGGACGGATGGCGGCAAAGACTTTGACATCTACCGCCCGTGGACACGACCTCTGCAAACAAGAACAACACCGTTAACACAAGAAATAACCAACGAACCCCTACGAAACAGTTACCCCTTCCTACCCTTACTGCTACTTATGCCGGTGACCGTGATTAAAAGACGCAGTAGCGTCGTGTAAGCCATGCTAACCGTGAAGATATGACCCTGACCTGTATACAAGACAATGAAATGTAGGCAAGAGCAGGACTGATGGTGACAGTCTCGGGAAGTAAACGAGATGGAAAACTGTCGTGATGTGACGTAGCAAAACCTACGATGTGAAGTAGAGGTCGACCGATATGGGTTTTTCTCTGGCCGATGCCGATATTTAGAAATTGGGGCGGCCGATGGCCGATTTTTGTGGCCGATATTTTAGGCCGATTTAAAAAAAAAAAAAAAAAAAAAAAAAACTCACCCACTCCACTCCTTGCTTACTCCTGTCACTCTAGCACACACTTGATGTCCCCAGTACAGATGGCACTAGTTGGACCTGGCAGGTGGCACTGGTTTGGAACTGACAGATGCACTATTGGCACTGGCAGGTGGCACTGGTTTGGAACTGTCAGATGGCATTGGCACTAGCAGGTGGCACTGGTTTGGAACTGACAGATGGCACTTAGTTTGGGACAGATGGCACTGATTGGCAGTGACAATTGAAACTGGCCTGGCAGGGGCGGGTGGCACTGGCTGGCAGGGGCGGGTGGCACTGGCTGGCAGGGGCGGGTGGCACTGGCTGGTGGAACTAAGTGGCAGTGGCGGGTGGCACTGATTTGCGGTGGCACTGAGAGATGGCACTGATTGGCGGTGACACTGGCAGGTTTCACACTAAGCCGAGTGTAACTGTAACCAGTGCTGGGACAAGGTCATCCAGCGCCCAGGGCAAAGTGCGCCCCCTCGGGTTCGGACTTGGGCCCCTTTCACACAGGCTTTCCGATCAGGTCTGTCTGTCAGTTTTTCAGGCAGACCTGATCGGAACCTCCATTCACTCCTATGGAGCGGCGGATGTCAGCTGTGACATGTCCGCTGACACCCGATCCTGTCAGTGAAATCCAGACAGATGGAAAGCCTATCGATCCATTTTCATCCGATCTCCCCATAGAGGAGAGCGGGTCTCTGACAGGTCCATCTCAGCACAGTGAGCGGAGACGGACCTGTCATTCGCCTGCTCAGCGGGGATCAGAGGAACGATCCCCCACTGAGTAATGTTTGTGACATGCACTATAATAGTACTTAAAGTGTTGCGCTGCAGCAACCTGAGAGTAATGGGTGCACACATATGGGGTAGTGGTCAGTGGTGCCAATTTGGAAATGTGGAAAGGAAGTCCAAGACCCTTTTCTAAAAATGTCCTGTACCAAACCACATGTGTGATGAGTGGGGGTGCCTTTAACAATCAATGGCACTACTGTGTATCTACTAAAGGACAGTGCGCTTCTGTGTTTGTTAAGAAAACCACAATTTTGTGCATGATCCTGACTGCGCGTGAACCTAGCTGTATAGCGGTTTCACACTGGTGCGCTTTGGTTTGACCACAGTGCGATTGTATGTGTGATTTACTTGCAGTTTTAGGTGTGCTCCTGATGAATTCTAGTGGACTGTGTGTTTTCTGATTGTGCATCAAAGATGCAGCGCGCAAGACTGTAATTTGCTTTCGTGAAAACAGACAGTCTAATAGAATTGAATGGGAGCGCACCTAAAACTCTGGGTAAACTGCATATACAAATCGCACTGTGGCTAGACCACAGCACGCCAGTGTGAACCTACTATTAGCCCCCGTTCACATTGACTGTGGCTTTGAAATTGTGCGACTTAACCTGAAATCGCACAATTTCAGAGCTGCATCTCAGTGCGACTTTGGGTTGTGACTTTAAAGACATCTGTGTGGCTATTGAAGTCACACCCTAAATCGCAAAAGTAGTGCATGTACTACTTTTTCAAATTTATGCGGCAACTCAAAGTCAGTGTCGCATTGATTTGAACAGTGCCTTGCCGGCAATAGGATGTGACTTGTCAAATTGCTACAATGTGAAGGGGGGGGGAGGTTAAGATATTATAAAAGAGAGAATGGTGAGGAGGTTGGGGTGGTAAATGTAAGTGCTAATGTCTTTATTAATGACAGAATGCAGGGAATGTGCTAGGCTGCATGGTGGGGACAGGACAATTATGAGAGCTAAAAGCAAACTGGGATGGAAAGGGTGTAAGATCTGTGTGTGGAACGCTGAGCTGAGACAGGACAGGAGGCAGCATGATATGTGCAGTGAAGATTTATGGAGAGGACAGCAGATAAGATACGGGAAAAAGGAGCAGCGAGGAGAATCGGTGCTGACTTACTGTGTGATCATGCAGCAAGGCAGAGAGATAAGTGCAGAAGGGAGGAGCTGCCTGGACTGACCATAAAGTAACAAGGAAGTGAAGTGATCTGCTACACCGCCCCGCCCCCTCCCCCCTACTCCCGACATCAAGCTGACAGCTTCTCTCTCCCTCCTCTCTGTTCACACAGTCAGCGTGGCACTTGATGCTGCCAGAGCTGCTGAGTGTGGAGAAGGAAGGACAGAAGGGATGGCCAGTGTAAAATATCGGCCTAATTTTGATAATAATCGGCCCGATGCCGATTTATCAAAAATGGCCAAATATCGGCCAGCCGATATATCGGTCGACCTCTAATGTGAAGAATGAACCAATGTACTGACCATACAAAATATGCGCAGGACTGAGAATGTGACAAACCCAAGAATTTGCACAGGCCGAGCAACCTGAGGTGTAGCAGGCGAATTAACAACGTACACTCAGGCCTGATGAACCTGAAGACGTGTCAGGCCTTAAAATGAGAAAAGAAATGCCCAGATGCATGAAACGAAATGCCCAGATGCATGAAATGTATGTGAAATGTATGAGAAACGGATGAGGAGACTTGCCACCGTACAAGCCAATTAGAAACTCTCATCTCAATCCGTAAGCACCCATAAACGTGCTGGGTGACCCCCCCCCCCCCCAGCAGTGAAACGCCATGAATCTAATGTGAACATACCAGCGCTACTAACTAGGAGAACATCATAACTGAACCTTCATGAGAAACATAAAATTGCATGAGAAAACAAACATATGTAAACATGACCGCATGAGAAACATAAACATATATGAACGTAGCGGCATAAGAAACGTAACGGCATGAGAACAGTCTGACAAAAGAAACGTGATTGCATGAGCACGTGATCGCACGAGAAACACAACCAGCGTGAGAAGCGTAACACATGAGAACATGACTAGCATGAGAAACGTAAACGCATGGGAAACGTAGACGCATGGGAAACATGACTAACACGAGAAACGTAACCGTATGAGAACAGACTAACAAGAGAAACGTAACAAGAGAAACGTAACAAGAGAAACGTAACACATGAGAACGTGACTAGCATGAGAACGTGACTAGCATGAGAAACGCAACCGCATGAGAAACGCAACACAAGAACAACGTAACTAACATGAGAAACGTAACCGCATGAGAAACGTAACCGCATGAGAAACGTAACCGCATGAGAAACGTAACCGCATGAGAAACGTAACCGCATGAGAAACGTAACCGCATGAGAAACGTAACCGCATGAGAAACGTAACCGCATGAGAAACGTAACCGCATGAGAAACGTAATCGCATGAGAAAACATGACTAACAAGAGCAACGTAATCGCACGAGAAACGTAATCGCACGAGACAACGTAATCGCATGAGACAACCCAATCGCATGAGAAACGCAATCGCATGAGAAACGCATGAGAAACGCACGTGATCGCATGAGAAACGTGATCGCATGAGAAACGTGATCGCATGAGAAACGTGATCGCATGAGAAAACGCAATCACATGAGAAACGTGACTAACAAGAAAAACGTAACCGCATGAGAAACGTGACTAACAAGAAAAACGTAATCGCATGAGAAACGTAATCGCACGAGACAACCCAATCGCATGAGACAACCCAATCGCATGAGACAACCCAATCGCATGAGACAACCCAATCGCATGAGACAACCCAATCCCATGAGACAACGTAATCGCATGAGACAACGTAATCGCATGAGAAACGTGATCGCATGAGAAACGCGATCGCATGAGAAACGTGACTAACAAGAGAAACGTGATCGCATGAGAAACGTAATCACATAAAAACATAACTAGCACGAGAAACGTAATACAAGAAAACATGACTAGCATGAGAAACGTGACCGCATGAGAAACGTGACTAACAAGAAAAACGTAACCGCATGAGAACATGACTAACAAGAGAAACGTGATCGCATGAGAAACGTGACTAAGAAAAACGTAATCGCATGAGAAACGTGATCGCATGAGAAAACGCGATCACATGAGAAAACGCAATCACATGAGAAACGTGACTAACAAGAAAAACGTAACCGCATGAGAAACGTGACTAACAAGAAAAACGTAACCGCATGAGAAACGTGACTAACAAGAAAAACGTGATCGCATGAGAAACGTGACTAAGAAAAACGTAATCACATGAGAAAACATGACTAACAAGAGCAACGTAACCGCACGAGAAACGTAATCGCATGAGACAACGTAATCGCATGAGACAACCCAATCGCATGAGAAACGTGATCGCATGAGAAACGTGATCGCATGAGAAACGTGATCGCATGAGAAACGTGATCGCATGAGAAACGTGATCGCATGAGAAACGTGATCGCATGAGAAACGCGATCGCATGAGAAACGCGATCGCATGAGAAACGCGATCGCATGAGAAACGTGACTAACAAGAGAAACGTGATCGCATGAGAAACGCGATCGCATGAGAAACGCGATCGCATGAGAAACGCGATCGCATGAGAAACGCGATCGCATGAGAAACGCGATCGCATGAGAAACGCGATCGCATGAGAAACGCGATCGCATGAGAAACGTGACTAACAAGAGAAACGTGATCGCATGAGAAACGTAATCACATAAAAACATAACTAGCACGAGAAACGTAATACAAGAAAACATGACTAGCATGAGAAACGTGACTAACAAGAAAAACGTAACCGCATGAGAACATGACTAACAAGAGAAACGTGATCGCATGAGAAACGTGATCGCATGAGAAACATGACTAAGAAAAACGTAATCGCATGAGAAACGTGATCGCATGAGAAAACGCAATCACATGAGAAAACGCAATCACATGAGAAACGTGACTAACAAGAAAAACGTGATCACATGAGAAAACATGACTAACAAGAGCAACGTAACCGCATGAGAAACATGACTAACAAGAGAAACGTAATCGCACGAGAAACGTAATCGCACGAGACAACCCAATCGCACGAGACAACCCAATCGCACGAGACAACCCAATCGCACGAGACAACCCAATCGCACGAGACAACCCAATCGCACGAGACAACGTGATCGCATGAGAAACGTGATCGCATGAGAAACGTGATCGCATGAGAAACGTGATCGCATGAGAAACGTGATCGCATGAGAAACGTGATCGCATGAGAAACGTAATCACATAAAAACATAACTAGCACGAGAAACGTAATACAAGAAAACATGACTAGCATGAGAAACGTGACTAACAAGAAAAACGTAACCGCATGAGAACATGACTAACAAGAAAAACGTGATCGCATGAGAAACGTCACTAAGAAAAACGTAATCGCATGAGAAACGTAATCACATGAGAAAACATGACTAACAAGAGCAACGTAACCGCATGAGAAACGTGACTAACAAGAGAAACGTAATCGCACGAGAAACGCAATCGCACGAGAAACGTAATCGCACGAGAAACGTAATCGCACGAGAAACGTAATCGCACGAGAAACGTAATCACATGAGACAACGCGATCGCATGAGACAACGCGATCGCATGAGACAACGCGATCGCATGAGAAACGCGATCGCATGAGAAACGCGATCGCATGAGAAACGCGATCGCATGAGAAACGCGATCGCATGAGAAACGTGACTAACAAGAGAAACGTGATCGCATGAGAAACGTAATCACATAAAAACATAACTAGCACGAGAAACGTAATACAAGAAAACATGACTAGCATGAGAAACGTGACCACATGAGAAACGTGACTAACAAGAAAAACGTAACCGCATGAGAACATGACTAACAAGAGAAACGTGATCGCATGAGAAACGTGACTAAGAAAAACGTAATCGTATGAGAAACGTGACTAACAAGAAAAACGTAATCGCATGAGAAACGTAACCGCATGAGAAACGTAATCACATAAAAACATACCTAGCACGAGAAACGTAATACAAGAGAACATGACTAGCATGAGAAACGTGACCGCATGAGAAACGCAACACATGAGAACAAAACTAGCCTGAGAAATGTAACGCATGAGAAACGTGAATGCCAGAAAAACGTAATCACATGAGAACATTAGCATGAGAAACGCAAAACATGGGACAACCGCATGAGAAACGCAACACATGGGACAACCGCATGAGAAACGCAACACATGGGACAACCGCATGAGAAACGCAAAACATGAGAAACGTAGAAATAGAACGTAAATTGAATAGCATACCGTATCTGACTGCACTGAGCACACTAACTAAAACACTGACCACATACACGCACCAACCAGAATTCTGACACAGGGGGAGATCGAAAGTAGAGGCTGATCGCGTGACACCCCCCCCCCCCCCCAACACCAAAATAAGGCCGCTGATTTAAACACTACCCCCAGCCTGAGAGGAGCCCCAAGAGCCCCTCTAAACCCCCCCATCACCTCAGCATGCACAGGCTATCACTGAGACACATCATACCATAGGGGGGAGGGGGAGACGGAGACAGGCCATACTGAGAAAAAAGCTGCTTCAGCCAATCACTGCACAGCTGAAGGAAGCGATGTGAGTGCGTGTGATGAGTGTTCGAACCTGCATACAGCAGGGGGATGGGCGGTAGAAAGAACTCTGCCAGTACCCAAACCTGGGGAAGGAAAGATGCACTCTCACACCTATACCTGCTACTGACCTGAGGGGGGGGGGGGGTGACACTGACCACATACACGAGCCGGCCCCTGGCCCCCCGATGCCAACACACGTGGCAGGCACCGTGAATGACCCACACAGCCTGCTACCACCTCCCCACCATGCAGTTATACCCCCAACCACCCCCCTCCCCTCCGAGTCTCAGGAGCGGCGCTGCAGATACAGAGGAGCGGAAAACTGGGGATACCGAGGAGCGGTCGAACTGGGGGGTCATGTTGAGCGGATGCCACAGATCACTGCCTGGCTCTGCCCCCCGGCTCCCCCAGTGTCCAACACAAGGCCCGCGGCAAACAGACAAGCCACCATTGCCCCTCTGAAGAAAAAACCTGAACCCCGCCCGTGAGAGCGGTGAGAAGCGGAGCCTTCTGCAGCCGCACGTCCACCTAGTAGAAACAAAAAAGCGGAAGTGACGTCACGAAGGTCGCCCCGGAAATGACACACGTCAGCACAAGAGAAATGGGTGGGGCACAAGAGAAATGATGACAGGCAAGGAGGAGAGAGGGCGGGCTTAAATACCTTCCGACTCCTCCTACAAATTCAGGCAGGACCTACGGTCACGCCTTCTAACTTGTTCTTTGTCAGTGAGAAATAAATGAATCGAACCTAGAGTGTCAGTATAACAGTCAAGCAACTGCCATTTTCAGAAGGCCAACAAAGGCAGCCCCTGTAATATCCCTCAGGCAGAGTTTTAGGACCATTTTTTATTATATGATATTGCCTCTTTAAAATAAACATTATCGAATATCTGCCTTACCCAATATCAACAGAAGCTCCTGTGCTCTCCCCAGAGCAAACACAGGGATAAGGGCTCGTCCTCCTCGGTTTACAATATCATGCACAGTGTTACAGAAACGTGCTTCCCTCTCCTCGCGCTTTTCATGTATGTGTGTGCCATATGTGGATTCCTGAAAACAGACACAAAAGGGTCTTAGCATTCTTGTATAGTAATGAATAAGTAAAAAATGGTAAACCTACCAAAAGTACAAGGCCCATAAAGTAATGAAAGATGCACAGTAATTATGCTATTAGTAACCAATGTCACTTTGACACTCAAATCTGGCTGGCCACTTTGATTTGAAAATTAATCATCTAGGACTAGGTCCCGGCTACGACAGCAGATATTCTCCTAATCATATTTCCAATAACCATGGTCTAGCACACTTATTTGTTTACACAAAAACACGTCAGACAAGTTATATAAAATAAAGCAATACATACAATAATGAGAATATCTGGCTTGATATTTGGGATTTCAGCTGCCATTAGATGTCTGTCCTCTTGTCTGGAGAAATCACCAGTGTATAGCAACTAGAAAATCAGAAGAATTAAAAACTTTGAAAACAATTTACTAGAACATAGAAGACACTGTTGTGATTATATTCCTTCTGAATGAGAGATTGAATGAGTAAAACATGCACAAGAATAGAGTTTACATTTGGGGACAACATAGCTTATAGCTGGGCACATTATAAACATAAGACTGTCGGCTGTACAATTTAAAAGTTTCAAATAAAATGGAAAATCAGGACCTGATACATTCCTACCAGCTAATTTGTCATCTGAATTAAGAATTCACTTTAGTATCTACAAATGCTAGCTGCAAATAAGGAGTTCTTGTTGTAGTCTGATATAATTGTCTTGTGTGGGGCACAGTCTGACCTGGTCAGAAAAGCATATTTTTTACCAGTAAGGAAAACCACCGCTATATTGTCAAGTCTTAAAAGAAACTATTTTCAGAGACATGATTTTGTTATCCACTACCTTTGAAGGGGCAGACCAATACCCAAAACTGTGGATTGAATCCCTCTTTGAAACAGCATGAACATGCAAGAGGATGAGAAATGCCAAAACCCTGTATAGTGCTGTTACACCAAAGAAAGAATATTTAAAGAAAAACTTCCACTAGTACCCCAATAGGTAAATAGCGGTTACAGCTGCAAGGTGGCCTAGCGTTCCAAAATATTCACTAACAAACAATAAAAAAAGTCTTCCAAACACATTGCTTTCCTGCAATATATTACTCACTTTGACACCTGCAATTTCTATCATAAACATGGCAGCTCCCAAAACATGGCCAGCATGGTAACACCAGAATTTGATTCCAGCTACTTCTTTCACTTCATGGAAATTGATGGTCTCAATTTTGTCCATGCTTTCCTCCAAGTCAGTCTCTGTATACAACATGTCATCTGCAGAAATATTACTGAAAGACAAAAAAAAAAAAAAGCAAGTGGACCTTTCCATGAATAAAATATGACATTGCATTATAAATCAGCAGTATAATGTCTCCTAAAATCATCAATGTTATCACTAAACAATTATCCCAGTTACATTTTCCCTTCTAGGTTGAGATTCCATCAGCCTGCCACAGGAAGGAGAGTCTCCTTCTCCTCTAATAATCAACTGCAACATTGTTCTAGTAAGTCACAAGTGAGACTTAGATACATTTGTATATGTAGAACACACAAGAACCAATGTACTGTGTGCTTGTGTGTATAAATTGAAATACAATTTATATATACTCCCACTCACCCCCGGTCCCCGCTATACTTATCCCCACTTCGCTCTGAAGCGCTTCCGAGACAAATCAGAACAATGCTCTGTGCCAGTGCTGATCAATAAAAATTGCTCTGATTGTTTCTGTAAATTCTGCAGAGAGAAGAGGCAGATGAGTGGGAATATCAAATACCAAGACCGCTGCAGCAGCTGTGTGGGCACTGACAGTTTATTACCCACAGAGGTAAGTACAAGGAGGAGTGGGGAGGGTGTATGGCATTGGTTCGCCTTTTCATTTTTTTAAATTTATTTTAGGTTAGGTCAAAATAGTAAGCAAATTTAAATCTTAAAAAGTCAGTGCTACCCAATCAGGATATTTCAGTTGTCGATGATTCTGTTTTAGCTGGCATCTACAGACATAAAGCTGTAACCTACCTTGTATTGCTACAAAAAAATCTTGACTAAAAGATAAAAAAAAAAAAAAAAAAAGTATATAGTAATGGTGTAAATTACCTGACTTTTACGTAATCAGAAAGAAGCCATCGGTATATCGCCTTAGTGGCATGTGTCATAAAAGTTCTGCCTTTAAAGCTGGTCTTCTGGAGGAACCAAGGTAGAGCTCCACAGTGATCCAAATGGAAACTAGCAAGGGACAGAAATAAACATTACCATTATTTGAACAATGATTTTCTTGACCTAATGAAACGCTAACATCATGTATACAAACTAATTAAAGGGGTTGTAAAAGTTTGTTTTTTATTTTCTAAATAGGTTCCTTTAAGCTAGTGCATTGTTGGTTCACTTACCTTTTCCTTTGATTTACCTTCTAAATGTTTTTTTTCTTTGTCTGAATTTCTCACTTCCTGTTTCTCCTCACTAAACTTCACACCATCATCCGAGTGGTGTGGAGTCAGCCAGAACAGCTTACTGAACAGCTTACTGAGGAGGAACAGGAAGTGAGAAATTCAGACAAAGAAAACAAAGAAAAAAAATATTTAGAAGGGAAATCTAAGGAAAAGGTACGTGAACCAACAATGCACTAGCTTAAAGGAACCTATTTAGAAAAAAAAAAAAAAACCTTTACAACCCCTTTAAATATGATAACTGTACTTTTAGTTCATCTGTTTGAATCAAGACCCAAAACCCTCTCCCAGCAGCACTTCGTATTTCACCGATATTCGGTGTATTGCACACTTGGTGCTGCACAGCCTCGTCTTTGACATGAAACACAATAGAAATTTCTTTAGAGTGAGACACAAACCAGTGCCAAGAGAGGTTGTTCGAGGAGATCCCACTTTGTTGTCACTTTGCAGCATAGGTTTTGCTGCTCATTTGTTCCAATTCTTATATTTAATGTATGCCAAAAGAAGATACTTCAAGTGTACTCACAGCATACAACTCTATTTTATTTTAAAAGTGGCAAAACGGAAAACTCATTTAAAATCTGTCAAACCTTAAGACCATTCCATGTGTAACATAAAAAAAAAATGCCTATCAGAAAGGGTGTATGTTACATGTGAAACAGACAAAAGACCAGACAGCATTTAAAGTGATTGTAAAGGCAGAAGGTTTTTTTATCTTAATGCATTCTACGCATTAAGATAAAAAACCTTCTGTGTGTAGCAGCCCCTCTCATACTTACCTGAGCCCATCTCGATCCAGTAATGTTGCACAAGAGACTCAGCTGTTCGGGACACCATGTCCTCATTGGCTGAGACAGCAAAGTGCCATTGGCTCCCACTGCTGTCAAAGTCAGTAAACCAATGAGGAGAGAGAGAGGGCAGGGCCAGCAGCTCAGCTAGGAAGGAAGAAAGGGAGGATCTGGGCTGCTCTTTGCAAAGCCACTGAACAGAGCAGGTAAGTATAACTTTTTTTTTTTGTGAAAAACAAACAAGAATTTAGTATCACTTTAAAATGAGTTTCCCCTTTGGCTCTTTTGAAAAAAAGAGTTGTATGCTGTGAGTACACTGGAAGTATTTATAAATACTGTATATACTTGGAGTATAAGACAACCCGAATATAAGCCGAGGCACCTAAATTTAGCACAAAAAAAACTGGGAAAACGTATTGACTCGAGTATAAGCCTAGGGTGTCCATCTGCATGCCTCACTGTGTCCATGACTAGACACGTTTAACATGGGAGTATATGAAAGGGGTGCCCGGCTTTGAAAAAAAAAATCAGTGCTCCCCGGCCGTAGATCCCCCAGACAGAAAACTTTGCACACTTGTAGAGGAACAGTGGGGCTACATGTGTGCCAAGTTTCGGGTCCAGGAGACCTAAGGCCGGACGGTACCGGGTCCCCAAAATTACCAGAGAAATTACAGTTTAACATGGGAGTTTATGGAAGGGGTGCCCGGCTTTAAAAAAAAAAAAAAAAAAAAAATAGGTGCTCCCCGGCCGTAGATCCCCCAGACAGCAAACTTTGCACACTTGTAGAGGAGAACTGGGGCTACATGTGTACCAAGTTTCAGGTCCAGAAGACCTAAGGCCGGCTGGTACCGGGTCCCCAAAGTTACCAGAGAAAATACAGTTTAACATGGGAGTCTGTGGAAGGGGTGCCCGGCTTTGAAAAATCGCTGCTCCCCGGTCGTAGGTTCTCTGGACAACAAACTTTGCACACTTGTAAAGGAAGAGTGGGGCTACATGCGTGCTAAGTTTGGGGTCCAGGGGACCTACGACCGGCACCTCACCCCCAAAATTCCAGGAGATCAGGCGCAAAAAGGTGACTCGAGTATAAGCCGAGGGGGGCATTTTCAGCACAAAAAAAGTGCTGAAAAACTCGGCTTATACTCGAGTATATACGGTACTCTTCTTTAATATTCTCTCAGCTGGGCTTTGCTCCTACCAGACATGCGTGACCTGAAATCCATTCATGCCACTTGAAAGCCCGTACATACCTACTTCTGGCATGGAAATTCCATAAGAATGAGCAATGCAGTGTAAAAACAGACTTATGACAACTACATATTTGTATATTGGTAGCTAGGTGCACAGGACTTCAACTTTCTAATCCTGTAGTGCCCGTGCATAAGACCCTCAATGTCTACTCATCTATGAATCTCCTAACTTGGAATTATGGTGGTTGACCTTTGTTTGGTTCCCGAGGAGAAAACTGTTCATGAGAACAAAAACTTAAATATATGTTTTATTTATATTCCAACAAAATGGGCTCACCAGTAATATTTTACTTACTGACTAATTAGAAGTAAATCAATCTCTGCAGGATCAATCAAATCAATATATGGGAGGGCATCCATTCCTTCTAAGCCAGGGTGAATCCCACAGTCCAGCTAAAGGAAACAAAATAATTAGCAGCTTAAAATGAAGAGCACTATATAGTTTAAAATGATGGCTTATTTTCTCAGGAATCTTTTTGCAACATGGCATTGTTATAACTAAATTATTAAAGAGTAACTCCACTTTTGTTGAGAAAAAAACATGCCCCTTTGGGTGATCGATGTACATTGCAGGGATTTTAACAAACTTTATTGCAGATTCCTACCTTTTGCTATTCTGAAGAAATAGCGGTTTGCCCGTGTCCATGTGTGAATCTTTATGGGAGTTATTTTATAATTCTCAATCAGCTGTAACACCTGCAGGACTCTGAGGAAAGTGACATGGTCTGCATCCCTTTAGATACTCCCAAAGGGAAATCATATCTAATCGAAAATTAAATTTTTGTTGCGGGTGATGCCAAATTCCTACATCTATCATACTGCAGACTTATGAGAAAATCCGTGAGCCAATCACACAAGCAGGAAATTACATATCTGGGGGGCGTTCTGAACATCGTCTTTACAGAACGCCTCCAAGTAGCCATATCGCATTCCCAGCTCAAGCTGGTTTTGTTTGACATGCGCTGCCCTTCCATGTGCTCCTTGCTGCAAAGGCCAGTTATAGGTGTGTTTGTAGCCATATTGCATTTTACAGAAAATTACAGTGTTGCAGATTGAAAGTGAAGGACATTTTAATAACAATATGAATTGTATACGCTATATTATTTAGTTTTCAATGAAAGTGGAGTTACCATTTATATAATAATTACTACATATGCATACAAAAACGAAACAGAAAGCATTCCTATAAGACATATACATTCTAAATCAGTTTTATTGTATGGAAGAAATTATTTGAATATGAGTTTGGTGACAAGCTTCTGCTGCTACAAAATACCAGTAAGTCGTGCTACACACTAGTTGGCATATGCAAAAACTGGACACCAAGGATATGCAGTCCTTACGAACCTTCAATTTAAAACCGCTAAATACATTCCAGGTACATCAAAACAAAAAGGTGGGCAAAGTCATATAGTTCATTTTCTTTAGAATGAAGCCAAAGCCAGAGTAGAAATACTATTCCCTTGCCAGTGTTCTTTATAACAAGATTCTTACTCTCTAGCCTCGTACACACGGCCGGTTTTCTCGGCAAGAAAGCTGCTGGGAGATCTTTTTGCAGAGAAAACCGGCCGTGTGTATGGTTTCTCGGCGAGAAAACTGCCGGGAATCCCGACGAGAAAAATAGAGAACCTGCTCTCTATTTTCTCGTCGGGATTCTCGGCAGAGTGTTTCCTGCCGACAAAACCGTGAGTGTGTATGCTTACCTGTCCCAGGAAAGCCCGCGCATGCTCGATGAGACTGCGACGCATGCGCGGTAGCTTACAAGGGTAGTATAGGGTGTAGCAAGATGGCATCGAATATGACGAGCACATGCTTGTCGTAGTCGATCACGTCACTGCGTTCTTGCCATTCAAAAGAACGGCGGTTCTTTTGAATGGCCGTGTGTACACTCGGCGAGCAAGGAAAGCTTGCCAAAAATCCCGTCAGGAAAACTGACGTTTTTTTCCTGACGGGATTCCCGGCCGTGTGTACGAGACTTCTGTGGTTTGACTCTGTAGGGGAAATGAGGACACTGCCTCCCCACAGACAGCAAGGGCAGGTGCCCTGTGCCCACTTAAGAAAACCAATTGTAAGACATTAAACACCATTTGTTTAGATACATCTGGAATGCTTTTAGACATTTAAACTAAAGGTTCAATGGGGTTTTAAAGAAGACATGGTATGCCTTAGACCTCAGGATTTTTAAACACATACAGCCCCCCAATAATTTCACTTACCATAATTTTTCTTCCTTTGAATTCTAAAATAATACATGATCTTCCAACTTCTTGTCCAGCTCCCCTGTGCAAAAAATATTTAAACATAAGATATTTGATTTAATAGTGGACAATGACTTTTGTATATTATGTACTTAGACAGACTAGATCACATTCTAGGGTTTCTTGGTCTAAGGCAGTCTTCTCCAAACTGCGGGCCCAACGACGGGGCACCGTTCCTCCCAACGCCAACAACAACGGGGCACCGTTCCTCCCAACGACGGGGCAACCGTTCCTCCCAACGACAACAACGACGGGGCCCCGTTCCTCCCAACGACAGGGCACAATTCCTCCTCACGACAACAATGATGGTGCACAATTTCTCCTCACGACAACAACGATGGGGCATTGTCTTTCCCAATGGTCACAGACCTTTTCTACTCCCAATGGCCACAGTCTGCCCCCCCCCCCAAAGTCTGATTGACAGTAAACTGGCCCACTGTTTATAAAGTTTGGAGACCCCTAGACTAAGGAATACTAAATATGTCAGAAATAATAGTTGAAACTAGCAATTACAACGTTCAAGAGTGTACAGAGCATGGTATAGGAGAGTACAGTCTGCGTGCAGGGCACGTTATAGGAGGGTACAGTCTGCGTGCAGGGCACGGTATAGGAGGGTACAGTCTGCGTGCAGGGCACGGTATAGGAGGGTACAGTCTGCGTGCAGGGCACGGTATAGGAGGGTACAGCCTGCGTGCAGGGCACGGTATAGGAGGGTACAGTCTGCGTGCAGGGCACGGTATAGGAGGGTACAGTCTGCACTCACGGGGCGAGGGTACAGTCTGCACTCACGGGGCGAGGGTACAGTCTGCACTCACGGGGCGAGGGTACAGTCTGCACTCACGGGGCGAGGGTACAGTCTGCACTCACGGGGCGAGGGTACAGTCGGCATACAGGGCACGGTATAGGAGGGTGCAGTCTGCATACAGGGCAAGGTATAGGAGGGTGCAGTCTGCATACAGGGCAAGGTATAGGAGGGTGCAGTCTGCATACAGGGCAAGGTATAGGAGGGTGCAGTCTGCATACAGGGCACGGTATAGGAGGGTACAGTCTGCATACAGAGCACAGTATGGGGAGGTATAAAGCACAATATAGAGGGGTAAAGAGCAGAGTATTGGGGGTACAGTCAGTGAACAGAGCACAGTATAAAGGGGTACAGTCAGTGCACGGTATGTCGGACATACAATGGTCTGATAAGAAGCTGGTCGCTCTCCTCCGCCGGGACCGCTCCGTCTGCTTTCCTCTTCACAGACATCTTTTACATTCAGTCACTTTACCACTCAGTCAGCCTTTCTTCCGCCTGTGTGCTGCTCCTATCAACCACTTCCGGCGCACTGAGTCCGCACAGTACAGGTTCCGCTGTGTCCCTGTATAGAAGGTTCCGCTGTGTTGAATGACAGGTAGGTGATGTCCGGATGGGGGTGTGTGGTGGAGGGAGGTTATAGGTGGTGATAGTAGTGTTGGGGGTCACACTCTCCCGTGTCCCGAGATTGCTCTATTTCCTGCATAGTATGATGTGAGTGTGTACTGTATATAGATCCCTCCTCCAGTGTCTGGTGGTGTGATCTCTCTCTCTGTATACATCCATCATGATGATAGTAGAGAAAATGACTGTCCTTGTCATTTTATGTGTTCTGGAAGTTGTCACATATGGAGGATGATCAGGGAGTCAATGATCACAGACCTGTAGATCACCATACAGGCCTCATTATAATGGTCATATCTGCATCAGGCTGATCCAAGATGGCTATATGGGGGGGGGGGGGGGGGGGTGATAGTAGTATTGTCATTGGCGGTATATTTGTGGCTGTATTGGGGGGGGGTTAATGTAGTATTGTCATTGGGGTATATCTGGGGCTGTATGGGGGGGGGGGGTGATTGTAGTATTGTCATTGGCGGTATGTTTGCGGCTGTATGGGGGAGGCGGGTGATTGAAGTATTGTCATTGGGGGTATATCTGTGGCTGTATGAGGGGGTGATTGTAGTATTGTCATTGGGGGCATATCTGTGGCTGTATGGGGGAGGAGGGCAATTGTAGTATTGTCATTGGGGGCATATCTGTGGCTGTATGGGGGAGGAGGGCAATTGTAGTATTGTCATTGGGGGTAAATTTGTGGCAGGGTTGCCAACTTTCAGTAAATATACAAACAGTTTGTAAAATCCGTACTTTTTGCATCTGTCCATGAATGTAGGCTGCATGTCCGTAACTGACATTCATGGACAGATGCAACAATTATGGATTTTACAAACTGTTTGTAAATTTACTAAAAGTTGGCAACCCTGATTCGTGGCTATTTGGGGGGGGGGGTTAATGAAGTATTGTCATTGGGGTATATCTGTGGCTGTATGGAGGGGAGGGGGGGTTGATTGTAGTATTGTCATTGGGGGTATATCTGTGGCAGAATACACCTTTTATGTCCTGTAGCCATAACAAACTAACCTAACTATGGGATGTTCCAGCATGAAATACATGGATGAATGACACTCCCCTACCATCCCTCCAGGAACACTGACCACAAGGATTAATGCCAAAAAATTATCGGTCTAATCCAAAATTCATATTTTTCATCCCTGCTTTTCCTTTTATATGGCTTCTCGATATAAAAAATAATAATAGAAGTGACAGGAAGGTGGGTTCCTTTTATTGCAGGTGAGATATTGCATGTTTCTTCTGCAATAAAAGGCTGCCTGTTTCCAAAAGCGAGACTTTAGCTTCATTATAAAGATGAATTCTTTATGGATACTTTATACATACTAGGGTTGCATCAACATCGGTATTGGTGCCATTACTGAGCATTTGCAGGGGTACTTGTACTCATGAAAATGCTCTGATACTTAAACCAATACCTTTGTGGTGCAATTTGAGCCCATACAAAAATAATGGGCTCAAATCGCACCACAATGAATCAAATGCAATTTGAACAGGAATGCAGTGTGATTCCTGTCCGAATAGCATTCAGTTTCCCTCACCGGTCCTGTGTGAACCCAGGTTAGTCATTGTGACTTCAGCCTGTGGTCACACAGGAGCGTAGCGGGAAACCACATGTGATTGAGACAGGAATTGCACTGCATTCCTTTTCAAACGCATGCGATTCATTGCAGTGCAGTTTGCGCCCATTCTTTTTGTATGAGCTCAAATCGCACCGCAAAGGTTTCGGTACTGGGTATCAGCGAGTACTTGAGCACAAAAAAATAAAAAAACAGTATCGGTGCAACCCTAATAGTTACATTGTTCCAGCTTGGACCAATGTAGCTAGATATATACCGTATCTGGCTGATGCCCCTGGAAGTTGGAAATCACTGGAAGAGACACCACCACTCCAGTCATTTCTTCTTGCTTCCGGGTCCTGTGCTGAGCAGCTGCACTCCTGCATTCTGAACATAGAAGATTGGCAGCTCGGCATGGATGCCATTCAGAGAGTGTTCTCTGAGTGGATGAGGTGGGGCAGTGGTGTCTCACTCTCCACCTTATCCAATCAGGGAACTCTTTGCATTCATTCAGAAAATGGTGCCCGTGCCGAGCAGCCAACTTACTGTGTTCACAATACAGCAGGGCACTTGCTCAGTACCAGACCCAGAAGCGAGTAGAGACCACTGGAGTAGTGGCGTCTCATTCAGTGATTTCCAGCTTCCAGGAGCGTTCGCCAGATATGGTATATACATAGTTACATTTGTCAAAGCTGAAAAAACATCCACACCTGGAATTCTTCTTTAAAGCCCATCTCCAGGTAAAGTAAAAATTCTCCCTTGGAGTGAGGGCACACTGTAAAGGTTAACATGGAACTAAAGGCAAAACTTGCATTTTTCATTTTGGATAGCGGAAGATCGCGATTACAGAGGCAGTGCCTATTCTGGCAATAATGCAGTGTTTCCCTGAGATAATGATATGTGAAATGCGTTTATACCAAGTTCTTTTGTGAGTACAGAACAATAATAAATGAATGTGTTATCAAGGATCTTACACTATGCAGGTGCACTCTTTATATAATAAAGTTATAACCCCTTAAAACAGGGGTGTCAAACCCAATTTCATCGTGGGCCGCATCAGCATTATGATTGTTCTCAAAAGGGCCAGTTGTATCTGTAAGACTATATGTCCAGCACATCCCCTCCCCTTACATTAGATGTCAAGAGCCACCCCACCATCAGAAGTTGAGTCTCCCACTCTCCCTTACATCACAGTGCACCCCCCCTTTCCTTATACTGCTGCTGGGAATAAGCTGGAGGCATTGCTTAAAAGCAGAAAGTAAGGGTCTGGAGTAGGACCAGAGGAGGGCTGGAGCTCTCCTGAAGCGGTGCAAGGGCCACATGAAATGGCCTGGAGGGCTGGATTCGGCCCACGGGCCTTGTGTTTGACACCTGTGCCTTTTTAAAAGGTTTTTCTTATTGCCATCTGTGACCCCTTCACTTCCTGTCCCACAGCCAAAACAGGAAGTAAGGGGAAATCCCCAGGGATCTCCAAACTACGGCCCTCCAGCTGTTGCGGGAACTATTTTTCCCATGAGGCATTGTAAAACTCTGACATTCACAGTAGAGCTGCACGATTCTGGATAAAATGAGAATCACAATTTTTTTGCTTAGAATAAAGATCACGATTCTCGTGGCGTAACATCTTCTTTCACATTATACAAAAAAATTGGGCTAAGTTTGCTGTCTAGTTTTTTTTTTTTTTTTCTAAATTCATTAACATGTATTATTTTTTTTAAATCGCGTTTGAAAAACCGCTGCATAACTACAGTGTGACATAAAATATTGCAACAACCACCATTTTATTCTCTAGGGTCTCTGCTAAAAAAAATATCATGTTTGGGTGTTCCAAGTAATTTTCAAGCAGAAAATAATGATTTTTTACTTGTAAGCAACAAATGTCAGAAAAGTTTTGGTCTTTAAATGGTTAAACTTTCTTCATCTACACGCCAGTTCTTTCCTTTGATAAAATAACTAAAAAGATACTTTGTTTCTACTTATTCATGTGTTGTAATAAAACTTGGCAGGCTGCCTGGACTTTGTTTTTCCAGCTGTGAGAACTCTCTGCACTTGTTAGAAAGAACATGCTGTTTTGAAGATCGGGAAGGGAAAAAGATTGCAATTTTGATTCTTCACGATTAATCGGGCAGCTCTAATTCACAGGCATGACTAGGCATTAGGGTTGTCCCGATACCACTTTTTTGAGACCGAGTACAAGTACCGATACTTTTTTCCAAGTACTCGCCGATACCGATACTTTTTTTTCAATGTCATGTGACAGTTTGAAAGATGGGGACTGATAGGTGGCACTGACAGGTGGCACTTATGGGCACTGACTGGCGCTGATGGGCACTAATAAGTGGCTGGCAATGATGGATGGCACTGATTGCACTGATAGGTGGCACTGATAGGTGGCACTTGTGGGCACTGATAGATGGCACTGAAAGGTGGCACTGATAGGTGGCACTTGTGGGCAGTGATAGGTGGCACTGATAGGTGGCACTTGTGGGCACTGATAGATGGCACTGAAAGGTGGCACTTATGGGCACTGATAGGTGGCACTTGTGGGCAGTGATAGGTGGCACTTGTGGGCACTGATTGCACTGATGGCACTGATTGCACTGAAAGGTGCCACTTGTGGGCAGTGATAGGTGCCACTTGTGGGCAGTGATAGGTGGCACTTGTGGGCACTGATAGGTGGCACTTGTGGGCACTGATAGGTGGCACTTGTGGGCACTGATAGATGGCACTGATAGATGGCACTGATTGCACTATCTGTGCAATCAGTGCCATCTATCAGTGCCCACAAGTGTCACCAATCAGTGCCCATAAGTGACACCTATCAGTGCAGTCAGTGCCATCTACCAGTGCCACCTGATAGGTGGCACTGGTAGATGGCACTGATAGGTAGCACTTGTGGGTACTGATAGGTGGCTGGCACTGAAATGCTGTGGGGAAAAAAAATGACACAGGATTTAAAAAAAAACAAAAAACTGCTGCAACGCCCATCTTGGTACACCCTGCACTCGGCTGAAGTAAGCAGCAGCAGACATCTTGTTACACCCAGCCCATATAGCTCGGGCTGGGTGTAACAAGATGTCTGCTGCTGCTTACTGCAGCCAAGTGCAGGGTGTACCAAGATGGGCGTGGGGACGTTCAGCCGCTGACGGCGACCGAATGTGACAGCACCGGTCACCGATCCTGATGCGGCTGCGCCCTGCACCCCTGCCAGCTTACCAGGTTCAACTGCAGGTGAGGGACTCGCTCTCCGCCCGCGGACTCCGTCCATCGACTGTGCCCGCCCTCTCCAGCCAGACTCCGCCCGCACTTTCCTTCAGAGACTCAGCCCGCCCCCTCTCCAGCCAAACTCCGCCTGCACTAGCTCTGTCGACAGACTCTGTCCGCCCTCTCCAGCCAGACTCCGCCCGCACTCCCCCGCCCTCCCCAGCCACTGACTCCTCCCGCCCTCTCCGGCCACAAAAAAAAAGTATCGGGTGAAGCATCGGGAGCATTTGCGCGAGTACAAGTACTCGCGCAAATGCTTGGTATCGGTCCCGATACCGATACTAGTATCGGTATCGGGACAACCCTACTAGGCATGATGGGAATTGTAGTTCCTGAACAACTGGAGGGCCATCGTTTGGAGACCCCTGCTCTAAAGTGAAGGAAATCCTGTTTGTCACCGGAATTAGTGTCCCCACTGGAAGATTTCTCCTTTATTCCTGTTCTAGTGACAACTCAAAATTAGGGATGACAAAAGGAAGAAAAAATTGTGTTTTTGGGACTTTAAATGAGGTTCAGGGGCCGCTCTGATCCCCTCCTCCATCCTGGTTCAGTATTTAAAAAGGAGAACAGGAGGCGGGACTTTGTATGAGGCACACGGAAGCAGATAGATAAATTAGATAAAAAACAGCTTTTAATTGGTTCAAATTTTCATATAATTTTATATTTAAATTCTATGCATTTTGCTATATATCAATACTTTTTACATTTCATTTGAACCAAATATTGCACAATAATTAACATTCCAACAAAGACATTTCATATATTTACAAATACATGAAGTAAATGATGCATATTTAACATATATTGCAGTTGATACCTGTACAGATTAATGACCTACTAAGATTTCTCCAAATGGAGATGAAAAAAAGGGGGTTGAAAATACGTTAAAAGGAACGTCCATAAAAAGTTGATAAATATGTACACTTATTAGCTCTACGCATTTCGGGCCTTTTTGGCCACTCATCAGGAGCAGAACCTTAGTGATCATCTATAGCAGCCCTCAAAATTGCACTCGCATTTTGCGAGCGAATTTTGAGGGCTGGTGAGGAAGGGCTGGCTGGGAGCGGGGGGGTGAGCACTGCCGGCAGCCTGTGTGGAATGGGAGTCCTTCTCCCAGTGATTGTGGAAGGGAAGAGACAGAGAGCCGCCCGGATGTTTACAGCACAGCGCGGGGAACAGTCACAGTGATAAGTTTTCTTTTTTAATTGCCGTGTTCCCCGCTGCTCGCTGTCAGATACAGTCCCGCCTCCCTGGACTTTGATAGACAGATCACCCGTCCAATCCTGGTGACGGGTGATCTGTCAATCAAAGTTCCCGGCCAGGGGGCGGGGCTGAATATAATGTTGAGAGGCGGCAATTAAAATGAAAACTGTTATCCTGTGTTCCCCGCGCTGCACTCTGATCACCTGGACGGCTCTCCTGGTCCTCTCCTCCCCTGCACAGGTAGGCTGAATGGTAAAAGGGCTGCATGGTGGACACGGGCTGCATTTGGTGGGACACGGGGCTGCATTTGGTGGGACACGGGGCTGCATTTGGTGGGACACGGGGCTGCATTTGGTGGGACACGGGGCTGCATTTGGTGGGACACGGGGCTGCATTTGGTGGGACACAGGGCTGCATTTGGTGGGCACTGGGCACAGGGCTGCATTTGGTGGGCACTGGGCACAGGGCTGCATTTGGTGGGCACTGGGCACAAGGCTGCATTTGGTGGACACTGGGCACAAGGCTGCATTTGGTGGACACAAGGCTGCATTGGTGGGCACAGGCAGCCTGCATTGATGGGCACGGATACAGTTGTCAATATTTATTTTTATAACTTAATTCTGCATAAAACATTTAAGTGTCATTTCATGAGATAATTTATGAGGGTGCGTTTAGGGGCAGAATTAGGGGCAGGGCTGGGTGGGGCGGGGCAACAGGTGGCGAGTAACCCTTGAGGCCTGGCTAGTAGCTCAGGACTTGAAATTTTGAGCCCTGATCTATAGATAAGAGAGACAAACGTGATTCAATGATCTAAAGGAATTGTAAGAACATGTGGGCAAATATAGAATAGGAGAGACCCCCCCATATATATATATATATATATATATATATATATAGAGCCCACAGACTTACAGAAGCATCTGCGCAATGGTGGCGTGGCAATGAGAATCGCAGACCGGCCAAGGGGCGTCACATCCGGGAGCTGAGGGGGCATAGCAGGGCGACAGCAGCCAACACAAACAGCACCCCAAGAGGGTAAGAATGTATGAATTAAAACTGATGTGAACTGGATAGGGTGACCACAAAAACCTCTGAAAAAAGGGAAACAAAACACTATAAAAAATATATATTGTGAGGGGGTTAGCTCAGCAGCGGGTGTGTGTGACCCCCTGGATGGGTTCACCACACAAAAACAGGCACAGCAGATAAAGTTTGTAGTTGCAAAAACAAAAGGTGCGGTTTATTTAAACTATTTACAGGGGAAAAACAGCAAAACATACAAAAGAAATCCTGGTCAGCTTGACCGCTTACCACACACGTGGGTTCCCTTTCTGACAACTAGGTGCAGCCTTGTGCTGCCCCAGCCCCTATCTCCCTGTTTTTGAAGGTTTTAGCCACACAGGCTTTGTCTCACCGCACAGGACAGAAACACACTCCCCAGTCTTGCACAATACAGAACTGGTTCCAGGATGGAGCATCTTCCTTAGCATGCTGGGAGTTCTTGTAGAGGCCTTAATGAGCCACTTGATTCAGCTGGGCTCATTAACTCTTCCCCCGCAAGACTCCCAGCACTCCCCCTAGTGGTATGAATTTGCATAAAGCCTGAATCTAGGGCATACATACCTACCATCCTGGATGCAACCTGGTGATTTTACCTGCCTGCTGTCACAATATGTAAAAAAAAGTAGTGTAATAAATGTGTTGGGGAAGTTGAGCAGAGTGAAAAAACAAAGTGCAGGGAGAAGGGGGAAAAGGAAGAAGCGAAAAAGGGAGCAATAGAAAGGAGGCAAAGGAGACATAAAATACCATATATATCTATATCAATAGTAATTTTTGATCATTTTTTAAGCATGTGCGCATGCACGGTTTCGGACGTGTTTTTCATTGGACCCTGTCCTTCCTGTCGCTTCCGGGAGCTGCGACGCGCACTGTGGGCCTCCCCTCTCCCTCCGCCCTGTTCTGGTGTGGGGTCAGCGGGGGCTCTACCACTGTCACGCTTTGCATGCCGGGCGTCCTCGTGGTGCTGCGTTGCCGGCGGAGTGATTACAACCGCCAGCACACATGGGGGGTTGCTTTGTTTGGCGCTTCTCGCCGGGTGGCTTGGCTGCCTGGTCGATGGCTCCTGCCTCCCCCCTGTGTGCGCCAGCGTGACGTTGGGGACTGGGCTGTGGCGGCGCTCCCTATATGAGCCTCTCCCCCTGCTGGGTCTCACACATGACCTGACCTGCTCCCTTTTTCGCTTCTTCCTTTTCCCCCCTTCTCCCTGCACTTTGTTTTTTCACCCTGCTCAACTTCCCCAACACATTTATTACACTACTTTTTTACATATATATATTTTTTATAGTGTTTTGTTTCCCTTTTTTCACAGAGGTCCCCCAATTTGGGGTCACCCTATCCAGTTCACATCAGTTTTAATTCATACATTCTTACCCTCTTGGGGTGCTGTTTGTGTTGGCTGCTGTCTCCCTGCTATGCCCCCTCGGCTCCCGGATGTGACGCCCCTTGGCCGGTCTGCGATTCTCATGGCTGCGCCACCATTGCACAGATGCTTCTGTAAGTCTGGGATATATATATATATATATATGGGGGGGGGGTCTCTCCTATTCTATATTTGCCCACATGTTCCTACAATTCCTTTAAATCATTGAAACATGTTTGTCTCTCTTATCTATAGATGATCACTACTGTTCTGCTCCTGGTGAGTGGCCAAAAAGGCCCGGAACGCGTAGAGCTAATAACTACCGATAAGTGCACATATTCATCAACTTTTTATGGACGTTCCTTTTTATGTTTCAATAGTTTTTATTAAAGTTTAACGATACAAAGATCTCAGCTTTACATTGCACAGTATACAACATAGTTAGGGAGTCATACATTGAATATTCCCAAAGACTTGGGGATTCCTCCTCGTATAGCATACATGGATCATGCTCACTTCCTGATATGAACTATAAAACATCTGCTAAATGAATTATGGTACCTATACCTATCTAAACCGTAAATCTAAAACCGAGTACAGTACCACTGTGTCTATGACCTAAGGCCTGTTTCCGATCCAAGACCCTCGTGTAAGTTCTACCCGCTGGGAAGGACCAGCTCCCCATCTGACTACTGGGGGAGTCTGGTTCCTCCCGTCACGCGGGTGTCTCCCTCCATAGCCCAAGTTGGCAATGGTCCGCTGAGGGTGAGCAAGAAAAACATCACAACAAAATAATATAGAGATTGAAACCCAATGATTAATAATTGTTTATTTTTGTATAGAAAAAAAAATAAAGTATGGGGGGGCGGTGAAACAGAGTGGAGAAAAAGTGAGAGGAGGGGAGTGAGATTGGGTATATGGGATTGTATGATATTATTTAATTTTTTTTTTTTTTTTTTTATGGTTGAACTGGATGGACTTGTGTCTTTTTTCAACCTAACTATGTAACACTATGTGACTGATAAAAGAGAGAAGGGGAGGGAGTGGGGTGGGAACTACGGCACCGTGCCCAGAGACCCATCTCTTGGGATTAGGTCGAATTTGGAAACGTCCTGGGGTCGTTTGTCAGGTATCCAAGCCATGGATCCCATACTTTGTGAAACAATTTCATCTTATCTCGTACCATTGCAGTTAACCCTTTGTTTAACATAAGCCACGACAATTTGTGTTTAAGCTGGTCAAATAACAGGGCAGCGGACCTCCAGTTCCTGGCTATAGTTATTTTCGCTGAAATGAACATAAATGTGAGAAGCCGCCTCTGGGACTTGGAGGCCTCCGCTACCCTGTCAACCAAAAGTGCATGTTTTGCCAATTTCGTCAGATTAATCTGGGTAAGGGTGTATATAAAATTGTAGACCCTGATCCAAAATCTCCTGACCTTGGGGCATGTCCACCATATGTGATAGGTGGATCCCACTTGGCCACATCCTCTAAAGCACCTAGAGGTGGCTCCGGGTACAAAGGTGGCTAGTCTGGCCGGCACCATGTACCATCTCAACAATACCTTATAGTTGGCCTCTATTATAGAGGTGTTAATAAGCGATTGAGATGCTGTCTCTGATATTGCGTGCCATTCTTCAAGTTCAAGGGTTTCCTGAAGACCTCGTTCCCATTGGAGCATATAATTCAGTTTAGTCGAGACATACATCAAAATTGTATACATAGCAGATATGTGACCTCTGAGTTTGTCATATTGACTACATAGATGCTCCATGGGCGTCAGTGTCGCTAAATCACCCTTGCGAGCTACAGTTTGTACATAATATTGTATTTGAGTATACCTATAGCGTTCAGTGGGTGGCATTTGATATTTGTCTACTAGAGATCATTTGGATAGCATACCTTTGTGATCGCAAAGACAGGCTATTCATTTTAGGCCCTTTTTAGTCCACCATTCGAATGCAAGGGGAGTGAGACCCGGGGTGAACGCTCTATTTTTCAATAGCAGTGCTAGTGGATTGTGGGGTGGCTTGAATTTCTGTGTCCTCGATAGCCTATCCCATATTTCTAGCAAGAAGGAAAGAGTAGGACATAATATAAGCGGTCTCTCTTTCATTGGGAGCCACATAATGTGAGATATTGGTTCAGGGCGACAGGAATAGGATTCCATAGTCATTCATATAGCTTGGGATTGTTGGGAGTGAAACCTAGAGAGTTGGGCTAACAGAGCCGCGTAGAAATATTTCTGTAAATCAGGCAGGCCAAGTCCCCTTTTCCGTTTTGGGGTGTACATTGTACTTCTGTTCACCCTAGGCCTCTTTTCTTCCCAGATAAACTGAAGGATTTTGTTTTGAAATATTTGGAGATCATTTCTAGCCAGTGGCACAGGTATGGTGTGAAATAAATATAGTATCCTCGGTAACACATTCATTTTTACTGGGTGTAGTCTGCCGAACCACGATTGGGGGTGAACCTGCCATCTAGCTAGATCCTCAGTCAACCGCTTGAATAGGGCGGGATAATTCCTTTTGTATAGTGTTTGAGTTGAGGAAGTTAGATGTATCCCAAGATATGGAAGAGCCTCCGGTTCCCATAGAAATTGGTAGGACTGTTCTAACATTTTCTGGGTGGCACTCTGTAATGAGAGATTCAATGCCCTGGATTTACTATGGTTAATTTTTAGCCTGGAGATATCAGAGAAAGGTTGTAAAATTGCATATAAATTGGGGAAGGAAGTGATCGGTGATGACAGAGCCAGCAGGAGGTCATTGGCAAAAAGTAGGCATTTGTGTTCACTATCGCCACATGCTATCCCCCGAATATCCTGGCATGAGCGAATCCTAATAGCCAAGGGCTCTATTGCTAGGGCGAATAGCAGCGGGGACAACGGACATCCCTGCCTAGTTCCCCTCTTAATAGCAAGCGATTTGGAGGAGTACCCCCTAAGCATTAATGAAGCAGACGGTGTATCATACAGCGTCCGAAGGAGGACCAGAAAGCGCTTGCCAAATCCATAACGACATAATACATCGAACAAATAGCCCCAGGAGAGGGAATCGAACGCTTTCTGAATGGCCAACGAAAGCAGCATTCCCTGGCTAGGTCCCTTGCTGTCCCAATCAGACTGGACCGCTGAAATTAAATCTATTATCCTGCGGGTTTGATCTGATGCCTGTCGATTCGGGACAGAACCAGCCTGGTCTGGGTGAATATAGTGTGGGAGGAAAGTTTTTAAACTAAGTGCCAATACTTTAGTTAATATTTTTAAGTCCGTGTTATTCAAGGAAATCGGGCGGTAATTTGCACAGTCCCCATGATCTTTCCCTGGTTTCGGTATTACATTTAGATAAGCTGCGTTCTCATGACTGGGGATTTTGTTTCCCTGTCTCAAGTCATTGAAATAAGAACATAAATGGGGAGCTAGGATTTCTTGATATTTTCTATAATAATGATCTGTAAAGCCGACAGGCCCTGGGGCCTTGGAGGGGGTGGATAGTTTTGATAGCCATTTTGATCTCTAATTCCGTAAAGTCTTTGTCCATTAGTTTCATATGGGCCTGTGTCAGTTTGGGCAGTTGGATATTGCAAAATAATGTTTTGGCCTTGGATGGCTCATATTTAATTGGTGGGCCAATCTAGCATAAAATTTATGAAATTCCTTGAGAATTAATTTGGGGTTTTGAGTGGGATGTCCAGTGGGTAACCTTAATTTAGGTAAGGTCGGCGAGTATGGTCGGGGTACTAACTTCCTGGCTAACATTGTAGTTGGCTTGTCCCCCATATTATAATACCTATGCTTGGACCAGCTAATATGTTTCTCAGCTTGGGTGGTCAAACTGAGGTTGCGTGCCAACCTTGCTTCATCTATTTTATGCCTAATATCAATCTGAGGGAGTCTATGCTGTTCCTCCATCAATGATTCTAAATTTGCCTCCAATTGTTGGAATTATGTGTTCTCAGGACCGTTTCGCTTTGGCCGCTAATTGAATCAATTTACCCCGTATCGTAGCTTTATGGGCCACCCAATTGATTGCGGGGGAAGTGTCCGTCGATTTATTAGTCCTAAAATACCCCTGTATTTCTTTCTCAATTTCGGTTTAGAGTATAGGGTCATTTAGTAAGCTTGCGTTAAGTCGCCAAGGAGAGGGGCAAGATTTAGTCCAGAGTCCCTTTGTGGAAAGTTTGATTGGGGAATGGTCAGACCAGGGAATGGACAATATTTTTACTGACGACAGATACAGGAGTAACGGGGTACGGACTAGGAGATGATCTATCCTGGAATAGGTATGATGTACCTGAGAAAAGTGTGTGTAGTCCCTAGCTGTGGGGTTGCTCTCCCGCCAGGAATCAATCAGATCATAGAAGTGCAATAGGCGTGCTATCTTACTACTCCCAGTAGGTGGTCATTTAAGAATTGGCTTGGTAGGGTCTGATTTATCCATTCTAACGGGATGTTGCTGACGCCCCCCATAATCACTTGTCCCTGCACCTTGGGCATTAGTAACCTGAGCATTTTACCAAAGAACTCTGTCTAACCTGTGTTCGGGGCATAGTATGATATAAATGAGACCACCTGATCATGGAGACGACCTACTGCCATAAGGTAACTACCTCCCTTATCCTTAACTATTGTGATGGGCGTAAAGGGAGTCCGCTTAGAAAAGCAAACAGCCACTCCACCCTTTTTGTCAGGACCACACGCTAAGTAAAACTGTGAATATTTGATGTTCAGATATCAGGGGATAGGGAAAAAGATTTTCTGGACGGCCGCACTCTGCAAAAGATGCTGGTTTATTAATAAAATCCATGAAACACAACAAAAACACCCCAAAAAATATAATACAGGAGTTGGCTAACGCGTTTCACATCATGGGATGCTTACTCATAGCTGTCAGATATCAGGGGACCGAAGTTTTAGAGAAATGGGTTTCCTGCAGCAAAAAGATTTCGGCTTTATGTTTGTGATAAAATTTAAAGGCCTTGGTCCGTTTAGTTGGGGAGTTAAAACCGTGTACGTTATGGGTAATTACCGAATAATCAGTGGAATAAATCTTAGCCTTCGTGGTAGAGCAGAGCACTCTTACTTTGTGTCACAGAGGGAGTGGATGAGACTGCTGGGGCGGATTTTGTCAACTTCAATATCGACCAGGACCAGATAGCATGAGTAGGGCACAGTACCAGAGCTCGAGAGGAAGGGAGGGAAAGGGGGAGAAAGAAAAGCTTGAGAAACACACAATTAAACAAATAATTTTTTTTGGCCTGAGGCCTAAGTGTTCTCTCTTAATAAAACTGAGTAGGTTAGCAACATTGTGGGGAATAACCCCTACCGGATGCAATGTCCGGAACTGCGTGGGCAAGGGTACCATCTTCCTCAGAGGAAAAGTAGTCTTGCAGACGGGTGGCATGTATTGCCGCCCTGACCCAAGGAACTAAAACCTTAATGTAGGCAATAGGTATGAGCTTTGAGTTCGAGTCGAACTCATGTTCGACTTGAACATTGCCTGTTCGCCGAACAGCGAACAATTTGGGGTGTTCGCGGCAAATTCGAAAAGCCGCGGAACACCCTGTAAAATCTATGGAAGAAATCTAAAGTGCTAATTTTAAAGGCTTATATGCAAGTTATTGTCATAAAAAGTGTTTGGGGAACCGGGTCCTGTCCCAGGGGACATGTATCATGTTCGGCACATCACGGATCTGGTGGACAGATTACTGAGAGGGGCTGGGGAAGATCCAGCTGTCATGGTGCACGTTGGCACCAATGACAAAGTCAGAGGCAGATGGAGTGTCCTAAAGAACGATTTTAGGGACTTGGGAGCTAAATTGAGGAACAGGACCTCCAAGGTAGTATTCTCAGGCATACTACCGGTACATCGAGCCACACCAGAAAGACAGAGGGAGATTAAGGAAGTGAACAAGTGGCTGAAGAGCTGGTGTTGTAAGGAGGGGTTTAGGTTCCTGGAGGACTGGGCCGACTTCTCAGTCGATAACCAGTACTATAGAAGGGACGAACTGCACCTAAATGAGGAGGGTGCAGATCAGCTGGGAATAAGGATGGCCAAAAAGTTAGAGGGGTTTTTAAACTAGGCGACGGGGGGGAGGATCCAGAGATAGTGAGAGTCAGCGTGGAACATATTCCAGAGGGTAGTATTAGGGGCATTAGTGGTAGGGTAACCAAAGCACATAAACCCAAGGTGTCACGTACCTGGTAGGTGAGCCCGACGTGCAGGGAGTGGCCTCTCGTAGACCTCTGGCTCGAGAACCCCTGATAGAGCAGACAGGGGCTCAGGAGGGCAAAGGAGCACAAGTGCCTGGCAGGAACTGAAGCGGGTGGAAGTAGAAGCAGCAGACTGCAGCTGTGGGTAACTGATGGGAGACGTGCAGTGGTCCGCAGCAGGTACTAGAAGATCAGGAAGCAGACTTGGTGAAGACAGGCCGGGTCAGACACAAGCGGGCAGATGAGTACAAAGCAGGATCCAAGAATAGTTAAAGTCCAGGCCGGGTCAGTGTATCAGGCGGGCAGCAAACTGGTTAGAGGAGAAGGCAGAAGAGAAGTCGGGACGAGCCGTGGTCAAAGGCGGGCAGCAGACAGGAGATGCCAAGGGAAGCCGGGTCAGGTACCAGAGCAATTAGATCAGAGGTTCAGGTAACAAGGGTCTTCAGGAAACGCTGTAGACCGGACAGCAAGGATGCAGAGTGACAGCTCTCTTTAAATAGGCAGTCTTTGGCGCCAAACTGCGTCATAGGCGCGCGCGCTATCGCGCATCCGCGTGCACCCGTTCGCCACTATCGCGTGCCCGCGCACGCTCGTTTGCCGCTATCGCGCATGCGCCGAACGGGTCTGCCTGTGCATAGAGATTCTGAGACCCCGATTGCTGGGATGAGTGAGAGAACGTCTTTCCTGACACAAGGTAAGTATAGTAGCAAGTCCTAGTTGCAATCTCGGAACACCCAAGAGGATAGTATGTGACCGGTCAAAATATATTAAAGTGTTTGTTCACCAATTCCAGAAGTCTGCCAAGCAAAATAGGTGAGTTGGAAGCTCTGGTGCATGAGGAGAGCTATGATGCAATCAGTATTGCTGAATCTTGGCTTCATTCCTTACATGACTGGGCTATTATTATTCCTGGCTATGCACTCTTTCGGAAAGACTGGGTAAAAAGGAAAGGTGGAGGGATCTGTCTCTATGTGAGAAGTGATCTCAAAGCGAGTGTGAAAGAGGACCTGGTGGATGGAGAGTGGGATGAGTCTGAAGCATTATGGGTGGAACTGCATATAGATGTGCGTAGTTCAAAGTTAATCATTGGAGTTTGTTATAGACCACCCAATGTTAATGCGGAGGTGGAGACTCAGCTGTTCCGTATGCTCGTCTCAGGGGTTTTCCTTGAAGAGTTGTCTAGAAGAAGTTTGCACCAACACAAAAGTCTCTTTCAAGGGTTTATTTGAAATAAAGTTTCCAACAGAGGCGTTGAAGGGATGGGGAGGACTCAGGTACCTTAATTGCGACTCATAAGAATTCTCCTAGGTCCAGAGGAATAACTGCCTCCACGCTGGACTCAGCAAACATCGGATAGGCCCAATCTCACTGGCCTAGCAGCCGATGTACAGCTCGATCACCTCTAGTCTCTGCCACAGACTTGGTGTAATTAGGACAGTCTCTGCCACAGACTTGGAATAACCTTTACTTGGGTTACCTTCTGAATGAAGAATACAGCTCTCAGTGTTAGAATCTTTCAGCCGTCCTGGCAGCACTGTGAGGTAGATTAGGATCCGGGTACATCCTCCAATTGAGTCCTCAATTGCTTGGTCCCTTCCAGCAGGCAAGGCGACACAGGATCATCCCTGGATCAGTAGGCCCCAGCAACTCCTGGGCCTACCCATCAATAACGAAGCCTCAGGCCAACGTGGCCCCGAGGTGGAAACTGCCAACACTTCCCTGAGGCCACGAGGGCTCTCAGGTGGGGACTGAAGACACGACCCCAAAATCTCTCCTTGCCCTAATGGCGTCTGTTACTTAAATACCCCCTCCCAGCATGCACAGTGGGTTCACCACACCCCCTGGGCTGCTTGCTAGGAAAGAGGTACCCAATACGTCCAGCCTGTAGCCTTTCCAATCCCTACCAGCGGTGGCAGCGACACCCACTGTCAGGAGGGAAATCACACAACCAGCTGAACTGAAACAGAATGCAATTTATACCACAATCCCTCTGAGCCAAACTATTGCTCAGATAACTATAATTTAACACATAGCGCACACTCATTGGGAGCAGGGCGCTACATACTTCCCCCTCCACAACAGACGATGTCCTCATCATCGAGGGAAGTTTGACCCTTCAATCCTGAAGGTCAGCTACCTGAGTCCAAAACTTGGATGGGGAGGGAAGGGTAAGGCAACAAGAAATACACTTCACATAGACATACAATAATCATTTTACTATACACTATAGTATTCCCATCTCTCTCTCTAACCCACCCAACTTGACAGTAGCTTGGAAGGAGATCCAGGACACCTGAAAAACAAAACAGCACACACAGACAGATATTCCAAACATTACTATAAAAAGGAAGCAAAGCCTTACTTCCAGAGAAATAAAACTTTCTCTTCTATATATACATTTTTTTCTAAGTGCAAAAATTAGGTAGCTAAGTGTTGAAAAGTTCAGTTCAGCAAAGTTTAGTCTCTACTGATTGAGCAAACCTCCGCCACCTAGTGGTCGAAGAGTAACACACAATTCCTTTTGGGTCCAAGTACTGGACCGGATTGAAATTCTTGACTCGTAGTTCAAATTCCCTAGCACTAACTAGCTAGACACCCCAAGTCCTTCAAAGAAGAAAAAGTAAAAGAAAAGTCTTCTCCTTTGCAAAAGTGACAAAACTGGAACAATCAAAGTTTATCATCACCAATAAAATTGAGGCTCCGGTAGTGTCAGTGGCTTCCCTTGTCTGTCCACTGTAGTGATAAAGTATACGTAGTCCTCCTTTCCAGGCCAACAAATGACCACTTTATCCGCATAGATATGCCGACCATAGCTCCATTTCAACAAACACCCTTTGTAGCGTTCATCCATGATGAAGGAATGTCCTATTTTTCGGAACGGCTTAGGTACTTCAAGATAGTCCCACACAGCTTCACTGTACCAGTCCGTTCTTTTGGCTTCAATTTCTTGCATGGTTTCCCTGGGAACATGGGGGGAAATCTAGTCCATACTCCCTGGCCACCCGTTTGTTTAACAGTCTCTGTGATCAGGCAAGCCTGGGCAAAGATCTGGTACTTTCATAACCAGGCGGTATACAGGAAACTGCGGACTTGTGTACCATGCGGTTTGCAGATGATTTTCCTGACCCAGGGCTCGAGTCCTGAGGGAACGCGTGGGAACGGCGTCCCTGCACTTTTTTCACAGCAGGAACGCCGTTCCCTTTACAGGACTAGAGCAGCCTGAGCCGATCCTTCACTAAGTTTGGGCGTATGGGGTCATGTGCAGCGGCGGGGCTGGCCTGTCCACGATCGCGGTAGATCCTGGAGTCCCGCCTTCGCCCAATCACAGGGTGCAGGAGACTGAATGGGTGGAGGCGGGACTCCAGTATCTACCGTGATCGTGGACAGGCCACCCGCCGCCTCACATGACCCCATACGCCCAATCACAGGGCGCCTGAGACAGTGACTGAACATGCCGGTACATGGCGGGGAATTCGGGGATTATCGCAGAGCAGAGTGAAGCAGGTGCCGATAATGGTGAGTCAGCCCGGAACCGCTCTCCACCTCTTTCTTCTGATCAGCGGGCTCTGAGCCGGATTACTGCAGCAAGGTACCGGGGATCGGGAGGAGGGCAGCCGCTGACACTCTTCCAGGCAGGCTGAGCCAATGCTGGAGAGCACGGAGCCGGGAATAGAGCGCAGGCAGCAGGAGGTGGTGGAGGAGAGAGAAATGCAGGAGAGGGAAAGTCACAGCCTGGAGGAGAAGACAGAGGAATGGAGAGGAGAGATGGAGGGAAGAGAGGAAAGACACACATATACACATGAATGGGACAAGACAGGAGGATATCAGTGGAGCTGGGATTGTCACTTCCATGGGGGGTGGGGACGTGGAATCAGTGGGAGATTACATTAACAGGAGCTGGGACTGTCACATGAGATGAGGGGTCTATGGATGGGAGCTGAGAGGTGTGCATGGATGGGAGCTGAGAGGGGTCCATGGATGGGAGCTGAGAGGGGTCCATGGATGGGAGCTGAGAGGGGTCCATAAATAGGGGTACAGCACACACAGGGACAGGAGAGAAACGTGGGTGGAGGCATGGACACTTACTGTGTGTTCTATGAACAATGAGATTGGATCCGCAGAACTTCCACACACCAGCCCACTCCCCCCACCTGTCATACAGCTATACCATCCTGGACATCACAATCCCAGTATGTTGCACTGTATTTTTTGTGAAATATATATGCATATGAGCGTATCATTTTTTATTTTTTTGGTGGGGGGAGTGGATCTTGGGTGGGAGTTCCCACACTTTTTTCCCCAGGACTTGACCCCTGTCCTGACCCATATAAACTGGTAACTTTGGGCAGGTCTTCTTTGGTAACAACCGGGGCATCCACCCTAGGCGTTGTCTCCCCAGAATCCATGGCTGCCACCTCTGACAAACTGTGTACTGAGGCAACATCCCCCATGTAATTCCATGACAGTTCTTTAGGCATGGGTTCAAACATGTAATCATCTCCGGCATCTGACAAAGAGTCCAACTCGGAGTCTTCTAACTCCTCTGCTGGCAAATAATTGCGTACAGTCCCAAATACTTTTTCCCCAAATGTCTTACCGGTACCTGACGTGGAGGTCCCGGGAATATTATCGCTCACGGGGTCCGGTTCCGGTAAACGCTGGGGTGGGCCTCGACCGCGGCCGCGGGAGGCCTTCACGTATCCCACCTTCTTTTGTACAGTTGCCGCAAAGATAGGTGCAGCGACGGTGGATACGGATGAAGAAACCGTGGAAATAGCATCCGCTGGTAACCCACTCACAGTGGCAACAGTAACATCCCCTCCAGGGTTACTCATCGCAGCAGATGCGGCGGGCACAGACCGGATAACTTGGTTGAAAGCAGCTTCTTCCGTCACGTTGCCCGTGACCCAGTCCACCTGGTAAGCGCGGGGTGGCATAGTGGGTTGCTCCACAGAAAACAGGTACTCCCCGCATCATAAGCATCGAACAAAGGGACGGGGGTGCATAGCCAGTCCATCACACTTGTTACACAGCATACCCAGGGCCTCCATGCCACCTATAGTGTAGAGCATGAACCGCCCATGCGGCTTCAGTTGGATGCCAGTGTCCGTGAGTACAGTTCCAGGCATCATGGTACCTGCAGCGGTACCCACAGGAAACATCCTAGGTTCAAAATCAGACTGCAGCGATAGAACTGAAGACATGGTGGTGCTCTGCAAACAAGAGGGAACTCCTCCCACTTGCTCTTCTTGGCACGTAGCTTGCGGGCTTTTCTTTTCCTTGACTCCGCCCACTGTCCACGCGGCCAGAAAATGATCGCAATTCCTTCCCCGTTTTTAGCACAGTCCTTTTCCCTCTGTAAAATGGTAGAATAGGCCCCCAAATGAACAGTCTATTTTGTTACGAGAGGTAACGGCAAATCCCGGACTCGAGCCCCCACATATAGCAATACCCCCGTAAGGGCTGCTGGTTTAATTTTGGGCCTTGCACGTTACCTCACTGTTCGTTTTCCTTGAAGAGTTGTCTAGAAGAAGTTTGCACCAACACAAAAGTCTCTTTCAAGGGTTTATTTGAAATAAAGTTTCCAACAGAGGGGATGAAGGGATGGGGAGGACTCTGGTACCTTAATTGCGACTCATAAGAATTCTCCTAGGTCCAGAGGAATAACTGCCTCCACGCTGGACTCAGCAAACATTGGATAGGCCCAATCTCACTGGCCTAGCAGCCGATGTACAGCTCGATCACCTCTAGTCTCTGCCACAGACTTGGTGTAATTAGGACAGTCTCTGCCACAGACTTGGAATAACCTTTACTTGGGTTACCTTCTGAATGAAGAATACAGCTCTCAGTGTTAGAATCTTTCAGCCGTTCCGGCAGCACTGTGAGGTAGATTAGGATCCGGGTGCATCCTCCAATTGAGTCCTCAGTTGCTTGGTCCCTTCCAGCAGGCAAGGCGACACAGGATCATCCCTGGATCAGTAGGCCCCAGCAACTCCTGGGCCTACCCATCAGTAACGAAGCCTCAGGCCAATGTGCCCCCGAGGCGGAAACTGCCAACACTTCCCTGAAGCCATGAGGGCCCTCAGATGGGGCCCGAAGACACGACCCCAAAATCTCTCCTTGCCCTAATGGCATCTGTTACTTAAATACCCCCTCCCAGCAATGTACAGTGGGTTCACCACACCCCCTGGGCTGCTTGCTAGGAAAGAGGTACCCAATACGTCCAGCCTGTAGCCTTTCCAATCCTGACCAGCGGTGGCAGCGACACCCACTGTCAGGAGGGAAATTACACAACCAGCTGAACTGAAACAGAATGCAAATTATAACACAATCCCTCTGAGCCAAACTATTGCACTTATAACTGTAATTTAACATATAGCGCACACTCATTGGGAGCAGGGCGCTACACAAGTTTAAATTTGTATTTTTTGCTAGAAGATTACTTGGAACCCCAAGTTACTTGGAACCCCCAAATAATATATATATATTTTTTTAGCAGAGTCTCTAGAGAATAAAATGGCGATTGTTGCAATATTTTATGTCACACTGTATTTGCACAGCGGTCTTTCAAATGCAATTTAAAAAACAAAAACAAATTTTAAATGAATAAAAAATAAAAAAACAGTAACACAATAGTTACCCCAATTTTAGGTATAATGTGAAAGATGATGTTACACCAAGTAAATTGATTGCTAACATGTCATGCTTTAAAATTGCGTACGCTCGTGGAAATAGCAACAAACTATGGTACTTAAAGAGGGATTCCACCCGCGATTTTTTTTTTTTCAAAAGTCAGCAGCTACAAACACTGTAGCTGCTGACTTTTAATAAGGACACTTACCTATCCTAGGCGCCCGCGATGTTGGCCCCCGAGGCCGACCCCTCGATCCTGGCAGGTCCCGGCGCCACCATCCTCACTAAGGGAAACAGGCAGTGAAGCCTTGCGGCTTCACTGCCCGTTTCCTACTGCGCATGCGCGAGTCTCGCGGCGCGCTCTATGAATGGGCAGCTGCTCTCTGGGATACACACAGTTCCCAGAAGGCAGCGCGAGGAGGAAGAGGAAGAAGACCTGCCGAGGACTAGGAAGGCAGATTTTGAACATCCGCATAGCAACCGCAATTTCTGGTAAGTAAAAATTTTATATATTTTTTTCTTTTTCTATTTTTTTGCAGGATTTTAGCGTAATTTTTTTTTTTTTTTTTTTTTTTAGGGTGGAACTTCACTTTTAAAATCTCCATAGGCAAAGCTTTAAACATTTTTACAGGTTACCTGTTTAGAGTTACCTGTTTAGGTCTTGCACTAGAATTATTGCTCTCGCTCTAAGAATCGCGTAGATACCCCACATGTGTGGATTTAACACCGTTTACATATGCGGGCACGACCTAAATATGTATCCGCTTCTGTGCACGAGCACGTAGGGATGGGGTGCTTTTAAAATAAAAAAAAATCCTATTTATTTTACTTTTTATTTTTATACTGTCTCTTTATTTTATTAATTTTTTTGATCACTTTTATACCTATTGCAAGTAGGGATCGACCGATTATTGGGAAGGCCAATTATCTGCGGCTGATAGCAGCATTTTCAGAAAAATCTGTATCGGCCTCAAACTAGATCGATATTACCGATTATTGCTTTAAGGGGTTTTAACAGGGTGCATGCATCACCCCAGTACCGTTGTTTAGAGTGGACGGTTGGCTTTATTGTAATAACAACTGATGCGGCTCAGCAGCCGCTCGGCTGTTATTACAAGCAACGGGAGGGGACATCCCGCCACCTTCCACGCTTGCTCAGGCTCTCCCGTCCCACCGGGATGCCCGAGCAACCAGCCGGCATGTCCACCGGCCGGCTGCTCGAAGACCCCAGATCTCGCAATAAAGAGGTCATGCTTGTTTCTTTTACAAATAACGATACTGGGGTTATGACAGCTAGCTGCTGCCATAACACTGGTATTTAATGTCAAAGTAATGACGTATATTCACTGTGGGCAGTCGGCAAGTGGTTAAAACCTAAGGAGTAAAACCTAAAGAGCCTAAGGAGTAAAAATCGATCATGGAAACAAAACCACATTTATCTTCCTTGAAGAGACCCTATCTCCAGACTATTCCATTCAGCAAAAACAATTAGATGTGCATTCAATGTATTTTATGCAGGTTATTTACCTGTAACATCCTCTCTTTTGTAGACATCCATTTTAGATATGATGTCAGCAGGGGCAAGCAAACTTAGAGCTTTTAAGGGGATGGGGGAGGGGTGGAGGAGCTGGGCCAGCACAGAGAGAAAGGGTTGTGTTGTGCTAGCTAATTGACTCTTCTGTTGTAGTCAAATATTCTAGCAACTTCAGAGGCACATTGCAAGTGAATAGAACATCATTTATGAAAAAAAATGCAGCAGGTAACCATTTAAAATACTTGATTTTCTGTAATTCTAGGCATACCTGTTTTGGACTAGAGATTGAAAGTATTGAAGCAGAAGGGTCAGCATGACAGCCAGGCAAGCAATGCAGCCTTCAGATGTCTCAGAAAAGGTTTCCTTTAAGGGAGGGATCCACAACTCTGACATTCTGATCTTGGGGAACCACATCTCTCTTCTTCCCTAGTGAAACTGCCGTAGTGTAAAGTGGTCAGTCTGTAGTCTGCTTTTCTCAAGAAGTGACTAAATTTTTTATAAAAAAAAAAAAACACAAAAAAAGCAGGAAGCACCTTCATCTTTGATGCAAGCAGTGGGCTGGCACGTGGGAGGAGTTATGCAAATCTCAATGTCAGTCTGGAGGAGTGAGCATGTCTAAGCAGGATGTATTTGCTTGCAAATCACCTTAGGTAACACCCACGTGTTGCTGAGCCTCTGTGATTGAAAGAACTGACATCCAATGAATGAAAGGGATCAGTCTCCACTCAAATTCATCCCAAAGGTGTTCTATCGGGTTGAGATCAGGACTCTGTGCAGGCCAGTCAAGTTCCTCCACCCCAAACTCACTCATCCAGGTCTTTATAGACCTTGCTCTGTGCACTGTTCCAAATCATTTGGTGGAGGGGGATTATGGTGTGGGGTTGTTTTTCAGGGGTTGGGCTTGGACCCTTATTTCCGGTAAAGGGAACTCTTAAGGCGTCAGCATACCAAGACATTTTGGACAATTTCATGCTCCCAACTTTGTGGGAACAGTTTGGGGATGACCCCTTCCTGCTCCAACATGACTGCCCACCAGTGCACAAACAAGGTCCATAAAGACATGGATGAGCGAGTTTGGGGTGGAGGAACTTGACTGGCCTGCACAGAGTCCCGACCTCAACCCGATAGAACACCTTTATTGGGAAGGCCATGCTGTGGGGGTGTTTTTCAGCTGCAGGGACAGGACGACTGGTTGCAATCGAGGGAAAGATGAATGCGGCCAAGTACAGGGATAGCCAGTAATTTTTTTTAGGTTCGCCGCAGGTTTTTATAGTGTCAGGTACCCCCATATATTACCTAATAAAGGTTTAACCCCCTTGATCGCCCCCCAGGTAACCCTTTTACCCCCTATCACCACTGTCGCTAAGCGATCATTTTTCTGATCGCTGTCTTAGCGTCGGTGATGCAGATCGGTAGCCAGTAATTTTTTTTAGGTTCGCCGCAGGTTTTTATAGTGTCAGGTACCCCAATATATTATCTAATAAGGGTTTAACCCCCTTGATCGCCCCCCAGGTAACCCTTTCACCCCCTATCACCACTGTCACTAAGCGATCATTTTTCTGATCGCTGTCTTAGCGTCGGTGATGCAGATCGGTAGCCAGTAATTTTTTTTAGGTTCGCCGCAGGTTTTCATAGCGTCAGGTACCCCCATATATTATCTAATAAAGGTTTTAACCCCCTAATTGCCCCTAGTTAACCCTTTCACCAGTAATCACCATATAAGTGTTACGGGTGACGCTGGTTAGTTAGTTTGCTTTTTATAGTGTCAGGGCACCCGCCGTATATAACCCAATAAAGGTTTAACCCCCTGATCGCCCGGCGGGTGATATCAATTAGGTTTTAGCGTCAGAGAGTGTCTGCGTCACACCCCAGGCAGCGTAAGGTTAGTGCCAGTAGCGCTAACACCCACGCGTTAAGCATACACCCCCCTTAGTGGTATAGTATCTGAACAGATCAATATCTGATCTGATCAGATCTATACTAGCGTCCCCAGCAGTTTAGGGTTCCCAAAAACGCAGTGTTAGCGGGATCAGCCCAGATACCTGCCAGCACCTGCGTTTTGCCCCTCGGACCAGCCCAGGCCACCCAAGTGCAGTATCGATCGATCACAGTCACTTACAAAACACAACACACATAACTGCAGCGTTCGCAGAGACAGGCCTGATCCCTGCGACTCCAGTGCTGTAGGAGGGGATTTCACCACCACAGTTAAAAAAAAAAAAAAAAAGCATATATGCCGAAGCATTGGGGCAGCAGGGGCGGAGGAGCGATTTTGCTCCTAATGCCGCGTACATACGGTCGAAATTCCGACGGAGGCTTGCCCGTGGAAAAGTCTGACCATGTGTACGCGGCATAACTTTTGCAGGAAGATGCCCCCATGCTTCGGCATATATAAATGGTGCATGTATGCCCATCATTAGAAGTGGGTGGATGAAGGGCGGTATTCTAATGGTGGGCATACCCACCGATCAATCTTTTTTTTTCGTTCAGCCAACAGGCTGCATGAAAAAAAAGATTACAATACATGTCCAACAAGGACCAGCAACGTACTGGTATGTTGCTGGACTTTGAATGTTTATACCAGATTGATGACTGCGGGTTTAGGTATCATCTTGGTATCATTCTTTTCAGCCAGCGGCCGGCTTTCATGTAAAAGCAATCCTAGTGGCTAATTAGCCTCTGGACTGCTTTTACAAGCAGTGGGAGGGAATGTCCCCCCCCCCCGGATATAAAAAGCGCCATTGGGAAATTGGGAAAGCATTTTATCACACCGATCTTGGTGTGGTCAGATGCTTTGAGGGCAGAGGAAAAATCTAGGGTCTAGAAGACCCCAGTTTTTTCAAAAAAAGAGTACCTGTCATTACCTATTGCTATCATAGGGGATATTTACATTCCCTGAGATAACAATAAAAATGATAAAAAAAAAAAAAATGGAAGCAACAGTTTAAAAATAAAATAAAAAAGCAAAATTAATAATAATAAAAAAAAAACCCTGTCCTGCCCTGCTCTTGCCCAATGGCGAACGCAAGCGTCGGTCTGGCGTCATATGTAAACAGAAATTGCACCATGCATGTGAGGTATCACCGCGAAGGTCAGATCGAGGGCAGTAATTTTAGCAGTAGACCTCCTCTGTAAATCTAACGGCGTAACCTGTAAAGGCTTTTAAAAATGTATGTAGTTTGTCGCCAATGCGCGTTTGTGCGAAATTTTAAAGCTTGTCGTGTTTGGTATCTATGTACTCGGCCTAAGATCATCTTTTTTATTTCATCAAACATTTGGGCAATATAGTGTGTTTTAGTGCATTAAAATAAAAAAAAGTGTATTTTTTCCCCAAAAAATGCGTTTGAAAAATCGCTGCGCAAATACTGTGTAGAAAAAAAAATTGCAACACCCACCATTTTAATCTGTAGGGCCTTTGCTTTAAAAATATATATAATGTTTGGGGGTTCAACATAATTTTCTTGCAAAAAAAAAATATGTTTTCATGTAAACAAAAAGTGTGAAAAAGGGCTTTGTCTTCAAGTGGTTAGAAGAGTGGATGTAAGCTTCCTAATGTTGTGTATAAAATGCCAGAACAGTTCAAAACCCCCCAAATGACCCCATTTTGGAAAGTAGACACCCCATACTGAGAGGCATGTCGAGTCCATGGAATATTTTATACGTTGACACAAGTTGCGGAAAATAGACAATTTATTTTTTTATTCTTTATTTTTTGCACAAAGTTGTCACTAAATGATATATTGCTCAATCATGTCATGGGCATATGTGGAATTACACCCCAAAATACATTCTGTTGCTTCTCCTGAGTACGGGGATACCACATGTGTGAGACTTTTTGGGAGCCTAGCCGCGTACGGGACCCCAAAAACCAATCACCGCCTTCAGGCTTTCTAAGGGTGTAAATTTTTGATTTCAATCCTCACTGCCTATCACAGTTTCGGAGGCCATGGAATGCCCAGATGGCACAAAACCCCCCCAAATGACCCCATTTTGGAAAGTAGACACCCCAAGCTATTTGCTGAGAGGTATGTTGAGTATTTTGCAGATCTCGCTTTTTGTCACAAAGTTTTGAAAATTAAAAAAAAAAAAAATTATTTTTTTCTTCATTTTCAAAAACAAATGAGAGCTGTAAAATACTCACCATGCCTCTCAGCAAATAGCTTGGGGTGTCTACTTTCCAAAATGGGGTCATTTGGGGGGTTTTGTGCTATTTTGGCATTTTATGGCCTTCGAAACTGTGATAGGTAGTGAGGAGTGAAATCAAAAATTTGTGCCTAGAAATCCTGAAGGCGGTGCTTGGTTTTCGGGGTCCCGTACGCGGCTAGGCTCCCAAAAAGTCCCACACATGTGGTATCCCCATACTCAGGAGAAGCAGCAAAATGTATTTTGGGGTGTAATTCCATATATAACCATGGCATGTGTGAGCAATATATCATTTAGTGACAACTTTTAGTAATTTTTTTTTTTTTGTCATTATTCAATCACTTGGGACAAAAAAAAAAATATTCAATGGGCTCAACAGGCCTCTCAGCAATTTCCTTGGGGTGTCTACTTTCTAAAATGGGGTCATTTGGGGGGGTTTTGTGCTATTTTGGCATTTTATGGCCTTCGAAACTGTGATAGGTAGTGAGGAGTGAAATCAAAAATTTGCGCCCTTAGAAATCCTGAAGGCGGTGCTTGGTTTTCGGGGGCCCGTACGCGGCTAGGCTCCCAAAAAGTCCCACACATGTGGTATCCCCGTACTCAGGAGCAGCAGCAAAATGTATTTTGGGGTGCAATTCCACATATAACCATGGCATGTGTGAGCAATATATCATTTAGTGACAACTTTTTGTAATTTTTTTTTTATTTTTTTTTATTTTTTGTCATTATTCAATCACTTGCGACAAAAAAAAAATATTCAATGGGCTCAACATGCCTCTCAGCAATTTCCTTGGGGTGTCTACTTTCCAAAATTGGGTAATTTGGGGGGGGGTTTTGTACTGCCCTGCCATTTTAGCACCTCAAGAAATGAGATAGGCAGTCATAAATTAAAAGCTGTGTAAATTCCAGAAAATGTACCCTAGTTTGTAGACGCTATAACTTTTGCGCAAACCAATAAATATACGCTTATTGACATTTTTTTTACTAAAGACATGTGGCTGAATACATTTTGGCCTAAATGTATGACTAAAATTGAGTTTATTCGATTTTTCTTATAACAAAAAGTAGAAAATATCATTTTTTTTCAAAATTTTCGGTATTTTTCCGTTTATATCGCAAAAAATAAAAATCGCAGAGGCAATCAAATACCATTAAAAGAAAGCTCTATTTGTGGGAAGAAAAGGACGCAAATTTCGTTTCGGTACAACATTGCATGTCCGCACAATTTCCAGTTAAAGCAGCGCAGTGCAAAATTCTGAAAACAGCTCTGGTCCTTTAGCTACAAAATGGTCTGGGGCTTAAGTGGTTAAGTGCAGCAGAATTATTTTTTGTAACCTTGGTCAGATCTGTGCCTTGCCACAATTCTGTCTCTGAGCTCTTCAGGCAGTTCCTTTGACCTCAGGAATCTCATTTGCTCTGACATGCACTGTGAGCTGTAAGGTCTTATATAGACAGGTGTGTGGCTTTCCTAATCAAGTCCAATCAGTATAATCAAATACAGCTGGACTCAAATGAAGGTGTAGAACCATCTCAAGGATGATCAGAAGAAATGGACAGGACCTGAGTTAAATATATGAGTGTCACAGCAAAGGGTCTGAATACTTAGGACCATGTGATATTTCAGTTTTTCTTTTTTAATAAATCTGCAAAAATGTCAACAATTCTGTGTTTTTCTGTCAATATGGGGTGCTGTGTGTACATTAATGAGGAAAAAAAAAATGAACTTAAAAGATTTTAGCAAATGGCTGTAATATAACAAAGAGTGAAAAATTTAAGGGGGTCTGAATACTTTCCGTATATATATAATGACATCATGAAACTTCACCCTGTTCTTCTCCCTCAGGACGCCCGGATGGAATTGAGATAAGAGAATGTTCCGTAAGGGGAAAAAACGACACAGCAGCAGCAGTTCTCAGAGCAGTGAGATCAGTACGAAGAGTAAGGTGTGTACCCTTCATATACCAAGGGAGGTCTGCTACTAGGTCACATCTATTGATGTATATATGCTTTAATATAGGTTTACCTTTGCCAGTCAGGTCTTCTGATATGTGCAAAACGTTGCCTACAAATTGGAAGCTGCTGACTCAGCAGTGGTTATTGGTTGTAGATATGTTTGACATATTTGTATTCATATCTTAACCACTTGAGTACCAGTCTGTACATACCCCTTCAATAACAGGCCTTTTTTTGGATTTCAGTGCTGTGATAGTTTGCCTGACAATTACCCTTCAATACCAGGAAATTATTTTTTAGATTTCGGTGCTGTAATAGTTTGACAATTACTCCATCCTTTAACTCTGTAAACAAATTAATTTTACATAATTTTTTTTAAGACCGATCTTTTCTTTGATGGTATTTAATAACCACTTTTCTGTTTCTTACTTTATTAGGGAACAAGATCAAACATTTTGGAAAAAAAAAAATGGGTTAATGTGCAGGATAATAAAGGCGAAGGTGATACAGAGACAGGATGGGGATAATATTTTCAGGAGAGGAGGAGGGGGGTTAACGGTTTAAAATACCATTCCTCAATAAAATTTAATAAACCCCCATCTTGAATCCGCTGCTGCCTACCTCCCTAGGTACTGTACCTCCGTTCACACATTTCTCCTTCCTCCGTTGTGAGTAAATAGAAAGGAAGGGCTCTCAAATGTAAACAGTAGTGCTGTTTACATTTGTGATCACTGGGATTTGCTATCACAGCAATAACAAGGCACAGAGCCACTCTGATTGGCTTTGTGCATTTTGGCTATGATCTGTGCTGCTTATTCACAGTGTGATCATGGGTATTTTTCATATGTTGGGTGCGCTCACAGCTGGTAAAAGGAATACCATTTTCAACAGGTGAAACCATTCATTCAGTGAGCTACTAATGTTATCCAGCAAGTGTGCTATGGTAAAACTGTTTACTGTAAAAGAACAGTCAAAATTAAAAATGTAACTTTAAAATGCAGATAGTTGGCAGCCTCCCAGCTTGGTACTTCAGTTTGTCCATGCTTTGCTGTACTGCTCCATGGCAATCCTGGCTTGCGCATGCTTGTTATGGCGGAGCACACACTACAGGCTCCCTGCTGTCTGCCACCTACAGCCTGATATAACAGAAACCCACCAATCGAAGTCAAAGCTGCCTTGGGAATTTGAATATGATTGGGCATGCATAAAGCAATGCAAGTGGGGTATCATGCCACACAGACCTCAGAAAGTACACTCGGTTCACTTTGTTTTGCTGCAGGTAATCACAGAGATTGAGGCTGATATGGTAAAGGAGTAGAGAATCTTCATGCAATAAACTATAGCTGTGTTCGCTTTGAATAGCAAAACATGTGCAGATGAAATAAACAAGAATTAGCTTCTCACAAAATTTGATAATTGAGGTGAAGCTACTGAGTTTATTGTGTGAAGATTTGAACTCTTTTAGTAAATAGAAATGTGCTTTTTAATACAGTTCCCTTCAATCAGAATCCACACAGGGTCACTAATGGTGCACTTTCTATATCTTGTACTCTGTGACTTTCTGTCACTGTGACCTGTATCACCTAGAACACACAAACCTCCAAGGGTTCCATCTGGTTGTTGGTAAGAATCTTCTTCTTAAGCCTCGTACACACGGTCGGACTTCCATCGGACTTTTCCGTGGATTTTTGTCCGAACGGAGTTGGTCGGGAACACCCAAAGCATACACACCACAGGACTTTTCTGCAAACTTTCCCAAAACTTCTTCCAACATCACGTGGTTTTTCTGCTCTTTTCTGCTCTTTACCGCCACCCTTTGGTCAACTTCTGATATTGTTGGTTGATTTTAACATTATTTGTTTTGTCCATCGGACAAAAGTCCGATGGTTTTCTGTACACACGGTCGGACTTTGCTCCATCGGACTTTTGTTGGCCAAAAGTTTGTCCGTTTGCAGACCGAACCTTTGTCCGATGAAAAAAATAAATAAAAAGTTTGTCCAATGGAGCGTACACACGGTCGGAATGTTGGTCCAACTTGCTCAAAATGAAGTCCGACCGTGTGTACGGGGCTTTGGTTCTGACATCAGGCTTGGGTTTTTCCAAAGCTTACTTCTAAAGTTATGGGTTGCCATTTGATTGGCAGTTGGAATGTACACAGTGACAGTTGTAATGGTAAATGTTTTGTCTCCTAGTCTGTAGATTCCAGTCTTGGTGGCCTTTCCAGATCCAGCACAGTGGCTAGCCTGGACACAGATTCTACCAAGAGCTATGGTGAGTTCCTTTCTGAATACTTTTATGTCAATTTTTGATCCTTTTCCTGAAAGTTGGATGCGGTCTTTAGTACCATGCAGGGCCTCCTTGGTTTTAGTTCCATGTCGGTCCATATGAACAAACACAAGTATCGCACTTTTGTTCCTTTTGCATTTTATTCTCTGTTTTAAACAAATTTGCAGCAGGCGACAGTGTTTCTCTCGCTTGCCCCTTTTTGTTTTATGATATGCTTAATAACCAGTGAAAAGGGATTTGAAAGAGGTTGTAAAAAGACTGAATAACAATGCAAGAATTGGAGGATAAGTTCACTTTTTTGTGCTACTTTCACACTGAAAGCGCCCGGCGTCAGCGGTAAAGTGTCGTTTTACCGTAGTTTTAGCGGTGCTTCTAACCCCCGCTAGCATCTGAAGAAAGGGTTAAAAATGCATGTGTTCCTCAACAAGAACAGGCCTCTGAGGCTATGATTTCACATTTTCTGATACCCCATGAACCTGATCTAAACGCATAACCTTACCCGTTGTCGAAGTTCTGGGGACCACCCCCGCTGATACACACTGATGCCACCGTGTCAACACCCTCCCTAATATTGATCAGCGACAAATGATAGCACTTAATCCACTAATTTTCTGATGTTCTGTAATAGTTATGCTTTATATGTAACGTGAACGATATACATTCACCATTTCTGACTACTTCTTGTTGTACTCTATATTATGCTCTAATAAAAAACTTTTGAAACAAAAAAAATGCATGTGTTGCGGCACTGCCAAAGCGCTTTGCAGGGGCTTCGGCATGTGCTGCCCTTTTTATTTCAATGGGCAGTGCATTTTGGGAGGGGTGTATACACCCCTCCCAAACTGCCCCAAAGATGCTGCTTGCAGGACTTTTCTTTCCCATCCTGCAAGCGCACCGCCTCAGCATAAAAGCACTCAGGCTTTTACACTGGGGATGAGAGGCGTTTAGCGCTAAAATGCCTTGAAAATGACTTCTGTGTGAAAGGGGTTTTAGGGTGGAACGTGTAACATGTTCCTGCTCCTTCAGCTGCTCCCCCCCACTTCCCTGTGACAGCAGGCCGGGATCTTCTCCCAGCACCCATTGTCACTATTTGAAAAGAGCGCAGCTGCGTGGGGCTCCGCTCTCACAGCCGCGTCATTCAGTCACAAGGTTCTCTGAATGAATGAAAACACTACAAGTACCGACGGCCTTTGCGGCTGACAGCTTGTAGTTCTCAATGCACTACAATGGCGCTGTTGAGCGCTCTGGTAGTTTATTGATTCTGCCTGCCCATACAAGGTACGAGCAGACATATTCACCGACAGTCTGCAGTAGTCCTGCATTGCACCTGCGATATGCTGATCGTGGGTGCAATGCTTCCCAGTCTTCTACAAAAAAATAAATAAATAGTAATTGCACATTTTTTAACCTGCAAAAAAGGGAATTTTTTTTTTTAAAGGTGAACTTACACCTTCAGTTTTTATCCCCATGTATAATCAAATATATCTATATATCTATATCTATATATATATATATATATATCACACAGTGGGTACGGAAAGTATTCAGACCCACTTACATTTTTCACACTTTTTGTTATATTGCAGCCATTTGCTAAAATAATTTAAGTTACTTTTTTTTCCTCATTAATGTACACGCAGCACCCCATATTGACAGAAAAACACAGAATTGTTGACATTTTTGCAGATTTATTAAAAAATAAAAACTGAAATATCACATGGTCCTAAGTATTTAACTCTTCTTCTGATCATCCTTGAGATGGTTCTACACCTTCATTTGAGTCCAGCTGTGTTTGATTATACTGATTGGACTTGATTAGGAAAGCCACACACCTGTCTATATAAGACCTTACAGCTCACAGTGCATGTCAGAGAAAATGAGAATCATGAGGTCAAAGGAACTGCCTGAAGAGCTCAGAGACAGAATTGTGGCAAGGCACAGATCTGGCCAAGGTTACAAAAAAATTTCTGCTGCACTTAAGGTTCCTAAGATCACAGTGGCCTCCATAATCCTTAAATGGAAGACGTTTGGGACGACCAGAACCCTTCCTAGAGCTGGCAGTCCGGCCAAACTGAGCTATCGGAGGAGAAGAGCCCTGGTGAGAGAAGTAAAGAAGAACCCAAAGATCACTGTGGCTGAGCTCCAGAGATGCAGTCGGGAGATAGAAGAAAGTTGTAGAAAGTCAACCATCACTGCAGCCCTCCACCAGTCGGGGCCTTATGGCAGAGTGGCCCGACGGAAGCCTCTCCTCAGTGCAAGACACATGAAAGCCCGCATGGAGTTTGCTAAAAAAACACCTAAAGGACTCTAAGATGGTGAGAAATAAGATTCTCTGGTCTGATGAGACCAAGATAGAACTTTTTGGCCTTAATTCTAAGCGGTATGTGTGGAGAAAACCAGGCACTGCTCATCACCTGTCCAATACAGTCCCAACAGTGAAGCATGGTGGTGGCAGCATCATGCTGTGGGGGTGTTTTTCAGCTGCAGGGACAGGACGACTGGTTGCAATCGAGGTAAAGATGAATGCGGCCAAGTACAGGGATATCCTGGCCGAAAACCTTCTCCAGAGTGCTCAGGACCTCAGACTGGGCCGAAGGTTTACCTTCCAACAAGACAATGACCCTAAGTACACAGCTAAAATAACGAAGGAGTGGCTTCACAACAACTCCGTGACTGTTCTTGAATGGCCCAACCAGAGCCCTGACTTAAAACCAATTGAGCATCTCTGGAGAGACCTAAAAATGTCTGTCCACCAACGTTTACCATCCAACCTGACAGAACTGGAGAGGATCTGCAAGGAGGAATGGCAGAGGATCCCCAAATCCAGGTGTGAAAAACTTGTTGCATCTTTCCCAAAAAGACTCCTGGCTGTATTAGATCAAAAGGGCGCTTCTACTAGATACTGAGCAAAGGGTCTGAATACTTAGGACCATGTGATATTTCAGTTTTTCTTTTTTAATAAATCTGCAAAAATGTCAACAATTCTGTGTTTTTCTGTCAATATGGGGTGCTGTGTGTACATTAATGAGGAAAAAAAATGAACGTAAATGATTTTAGCAAATGGCTGCAATATAACAAAGAGTGAAAAATTTAAGGGGATCTGAATACTTTCCGTACCCACTGTGTGTGTATGTGTGTATATATATATGTGTATATATATATATATATATATATATATATATATATATATATATATAAATATGTGTGTTTCAGTCTGCATTTAAATGGTCCACTACAAAGAAAGCTGACACAATTTCACATTGAATATGAGAACATCTTCTGTGGTCCTAAACTGGCCATAGACATTACAAGACAGTCAGACATGCAGGTGATCCAACCATCTGAAAGTGTTTTTAGGTCTTGCGTCAAGTGTATAGCTGAACATTGAGGTGATCTTTGCCTTTGGATATACTGTGGAGCAGTGATCATCAAACCTGTCCTCAGGGCCCACTAACAGGCAGGTTTTATGTATTACCCTGGGGAGATGCAGACTAGAATACTGCAATCACTGAGCAGAAAATTATATCACCTGTGATATATTTCAGTTATCTTGCAAACCTGGCCTGTTAGTGGGCCCTGAGGACAGGGTTGATGACCACTGCTGTGGAGGACAAAGATCTATGTGGACAACCGTAGAACTGGCTTAGCCCTATGAATACTCTAGCCAGAGAACAAAATGTTCTGACCTGTCAGACTGCTTATTTCTTTGAAGTTTCTCAGCTGCCAGTGTCTGCTGCACCCATAAGACATGAGACTGTTTCACAATCCATCTGGGTGCAGCCAAACAGGGCATTGATTACCTCATGTTTGGGAACACTTTTTGGTGTAGGATTCATGGATAACTGCAACAGTTGCTTTCGATTTACAGTTAAAAATAAATCGAAAACTGTCCTTTATTGACCTACACATGAGCGTTAATTGGTGGGCACAGGACTCCTTTTATTCATTAAAGCTGGATTCTCACCCATGTGTTCCACTAAGGCAAGGTAAATGTGTTATAGCAGACATCCCAATCTGCAGAAACTAATTTCAGGGAGGTGACGCTTCGCGCCAGTGCCGACCCACCCCCAATAAAATGCAGCCTTACCAGTGCCAATTAAATGCAGCTATACCAGTGCCCAATGAAATGCAGTGGCTCACACAGCTGCTGAGGCTGGGCTACTGGTCCTGGGCTCTGGCTGCTGGGGCAAAGGGTCTGGCTGCTGGAGCTGGGCTGCTGGGGCCAAGGGTCTGGCTGCTGGAGCTGGGCTGCTGGGGCCATGGGTCTGGCTGCTGGGACCCGGGTATCACGGCTCCGGCGCTGTGATTGGCCGGAGTCATGTGACGTCACTCCCGCACATGCGCGCGGGAGCCGACGGCCACGGCACGGGCACTATAGAAACGGCACGGATCGTGCCCTTTCTATAGTGCGCATGCGCCGATTATGTTGGCGCCGGCTTCTATTGCGAATATCTCCTAAACCGTAGAGGTTTAGGAGATATTTCTAGTACCTACAGGTAAGCCTTATTATAGGCTTACCTGTAAGGAAAAGTGGTTGTACAGGGTGTACAACGACTTTAAGTTTCATAACCTCTTCAAAATTTGTCCCAATCCACTTGAAAATTCTTAACAAACCACAGCATAAAGCTTCTGATTCACTCCCTTGTTATCTCTCATCTTGTCTATTGCAACTCCCTCCTCATTGGCTTACCTCTAGACAAACTTTCCCCCCTCTTTCATAAAGGCTGCTGTCAGTATAAATCATACATAAAAACATGGCTATTTATAATACTGACATACACACAGATAAGCTTATTTTATATAAAGGCGATCCTTTTCAAAGGTATGTCTAAAAAATACTACAAATACTTTCCGTTCGTAAATGAACAAATTGCACTGTACATTGAGGGAAAAAAGTATTTAATTCCCTGCTGATTTTATACGTTTGCCCACTGAAGAAATGATCAGTCTATAATTTTAATGGTAGCTTTATTTTAACAGTGAGAGACAGAATAACAACAAAAAATATGCAGAAACCGCATTTCAAAAAAGTTATAGCCCAGGTTCACACTGGGCTGCGGGAGTGAAGCCTGCGAGTTCAGCTGAACTCGCATGATTTCACTCTCGCTGGCAGTCCCGATTTCAGACGCGATTACAAAGACATCTGACACAGATGTCAATGTAAATCGCGGCCGAAATCGCAAAAAGTAGTACAGAAACGACTTTTTGAAATCGGTGCAGCGCCGCAGATGCGGCGTCGCACCAATTAGGACAGTGCCATTGCCGGAAATTTGCGCCAAATATCGCAGTTTTGACATGCCAAAACGCACCAGTGTGAACCAGGGCATAAATTGATTTGCATTCTGGTAGTTCATTGATTATTCCTGTCATTGTGTAACTACCTGCCCCTTAAAATAAACCTACCATTAAAATTCTAGACTGATCATCTCTTTGTCAGTGGGCAAACGTACAAAATCAGCAGGGAATCAAATACTTTTCCCCCTCACTGTATATGGCTGATTCCATCAGAAAGCAATGTAAGTATAGACCACTTTTATAAATGTGTGTCATCTTACCCGAAGTACCAATTGACACAGATATTTATTAAAAGGATATCATTTAATGTGTATAAATGATTCCATACTTTTTTCTAGAGAACTAAAAATGATTCCTCCTGTCCATTGTATATGTGGACTATTACTTCAAAATCACAACACAATTCATTAATGATATATTCTATGTACTTTACTATTTAATGAACTATCAGACATGTCCCTTGTAGTACACATAAGGGGAGATTTAGGCCTGGTTCACACCTATGCAGTTTTAGTGCTTTTTGCATTTTGCAGATTTGCACTACAGAATGTGTTCCATATGAAACCATGTTACATGGACTTTAGTGCAAATCTGCAAAATTCTGCACTAAAACTGCATAGGTGTGAATCCAGCCTTACGAATGCCTAGTTCACACCTATGCAGGTTGCAGTTTAAATATTCCGGGTGCATTTTGCGTTTTTTCAATACAAGCTTTTGATCTATTAAAGTCTATGGAACCAAAAACTAGAAAAAAAGTCTCTGGCCCTTTCCATAAAATACACAGATGTGAACCACATCCATTGGAAACCATGTTAAATAGATTGTAGTTTCTACAAAACTGAAAATGCACTAAAAAAATGCATAGGTGTGAACCAGGCCTAAACGCAGGGAGTGCGCATCTGTTGCAGCTCTGCATAGAAACCAATCAGCTTTCAGGTTTTATTGTGAAAGCTAAATTGAACAAGCTGATTGGCTACCATGCACGGCTGCACCAGATTTTACACTCTCTCCAGTTTTAGTAAATCTCCTCTATAGCATTGTATATGAAGGTGTGTAGTTTTATTACATTTTGAGAACAGGGAACAGGTTCTATATACCCCATCATATTCTACTGGCTGTGTAAATTAATATAAACGATCACTGTTGGGAGAAATTCAGGCCGGTATTTGCTCTGCTTTGATATGGATGTTTAATCATTTCCTGTCTACGCTTTGCTTCCCACCCCTAACATTGCTGAGTATAGATGTACATATCTTACAAAACAAGCAGACAGGAAGTGTACTTCCTCTCATCTCTGCAGAGGTTGTTCTGTAACCCACAATGCACAATAGAAGCGATGCAGACCGTGCAAGACAAGACAGCGTCACACAATAGAAGTAACTGAGAATTATTACTGAGTACTGTACTAATGATCCTTCCACCCTTCATCTCTTTCCTGTCTGCTGCCCACAGGACAAACCACCGGTAATTCTGATCCGTGTGCCGAGTTCAGAGTGAAGTATGTGGGATCCATTGAAAGAGTGCAGCCCGAGGAGAACAAACCTCTACAGGGGCCTTTGGATCTCATCAATTACATTGATGTTGCACAGGTAATGAACTGACCAATTGAAGGAGACGGAAAGCAAGAAAAGGTGCCAGAGAGGGGATGGTATGCGTGAGGATATGATGAAACTTAAAGAGCACTTGTATTAACAAGGAGAAGGTGTATAGGAAAAAACGTATTTATTATTGTTACAAAAGATTTATATAGCGCCAACAGTTTTGCACAGTGCTTTTTTTTTAGAAGTTTGATGTCTGTCTGTCTGTCTGAAGTGTCTGCAAACACTAACAATGAACTTCTATTATTTGTACCCTTTTGGTCTGGTAAATATACAATTGAAAGGGTTTTGTTAGATCCGTTCGATAAGTGCCAAAGATACATGTTGGCAGAAATCTGTAAATCCTCCTGTGCTGCCTGCCTGTGCACAAGGAGGAATTATTGAGGAGATCTGGCTGGGGGGTGATAAGGAAAGGTCTGTGTTCTTTGTAATCCATCAGAAATGATGCAGGTGCAAAGTTAGCAATATGGGACAGTGATAACCACCTGCAAATACAATTCATTTTGAAACTGGAAGTGAAGATTTTAATTTGGATAGTTCATAAAATGATAGCATATTTGTGAAAATAAGAATTCTTTGCTTACCTGCTCAGTTTAGAGAAATGAAATCTGCAGCCATCCTTGTATAATGTTTCTATTATCCTTTTGCAGCAAGATGGAAAACTTCCCTTTGTACCCTCAGATGAAGACTTCATCATGGTTGTCTCAAAATATGGTATTAAAGTAACTACCTCTGATCAGTATGTAAGTAGCATGGCTTTATTGTCGGTTTTACAGTCACATTTGGTTTGTCACATTTAGTATTATATACTGTAAAGCCCCGTACACACGATCCGAAAATCGTACGAAAAATGTCGCTTTCAAAACGATCGTACGATAATCGGATCGTTAGTACAGAGCTTTCGTACAATACCAGATCGTACGATTTTCGTTTAGTCAGTACAGTTGTCGTCTGAAAATACAATACAAATACATTACAACACATGACATCACTTCCGATTTTTTTTTTTTTCTGTCGTACGAGAATTTTCGTGACTTTAATAACCTATTCAATTTTACTTGCGACTATTAAGTGAAAAAAGTCGTACGATCCGTCGTACGATAATCGGATCGTGTGTACGGGGCTTAAGGCCCATAACGTGGGAGATCTCCAGGGGTGTATGTAGTAAATAAACATATGATTAGGTGTAGCTTTATTCTTATTATAAAGCGGGTATAAGTTAGCCAGGTCTCCATTCCATTAAAAAAAAAAAGGAAAATAAGTTTTAGTTGGAGCTATGAAAGATTATATGGAGAGAGGAAAACCCCAGGAAGGGAGCATGGGCGTTTTTTTTTTTTTTTTTTAATTATTATTAAATTATTTTTATTGAAAACTTTCAGCATTACATACAAAGTAACCATACACAGAAAAAAGAACAAAAAAAATGGGCATGTTTTCATTAGAATATGCTGTAGATGTGTATTACTAGCTGCATAATAGCGAAAAAAAATAAGGAACAAGACTATTGTGAAATGGTGAACACAGAAAAGTGATAAAAAGGGAAGGAGGGTCAAGACTTCTGTTTTCTACTGGGAATAGATGAAGAATAGTTTACAATGTACCAGGGTGGGTTTGATTGAAATCACTAGTAAAAACGCTTGATTTAAAGCAGAAGTAAACCCAACGATTTAATAGTTTCAAAAAACAGTTACATTCCCGGCATGCCGGAAATGCCAACTGTCACATTGGTTGTGCTCTCAACCAAACTGTCACACTATCCAATGGCTGGTGTCATAACTGATCACATGTGCAGCACCATGGCAGTTGAAGAGTAAACAGAGGCCAAGATGGCAGCTTCCTTGGCTGAAAATGATAGGAGGGTTTACTTCCACTTTAATTCAACTCGATTTAAATCATAATTTTTAAAAGAGCAACTGTCATCTCTGTCCTGCAGCGGCTCCTCCTCTGACCCGCTGTTGACTTCCCGACAGTCCCATTGACTTTAATGGGATGGCTGGTGATGCGGCAGTGACACAACAAGGGGAGGGACGTGGCGGCAGCAGGTGAGTGGGTACTCACTAACAGGCGCTGCCATGATGGATCTGAAATGACAGGTGCTCTTTAAATGTAAGGACTCATTCTTGCTGGTATTTAGAATCTTTAATATTTGCAAACAAAACAAAGGTTTCCTATTTAGAAAAATAAGCTGCCAGGTTAGTAAAACAGCGATATCAGAACCGATTCAATCATAGTTTGTAGTGTACATAGATTTACAAAAAAAAAATGGGATAAAGAAACATTCCTGAAGGTTTATCTTATGGGTACTGTGTAATTGTATGAATGCATCAATGCAGTGCAGGTTATCTCAGCTTGCAGAGCTTGGATTCATTGAATGAGTTTACCAAAAATGTAAATATTGCAGAATATTCAGCCTCATGCTACATAACTAAGCTCCATTTCATGCTGAATAAACTAAATTGGTTAAGGTATCTTAAATAGAAAACTATCTTTAGATATATTTTTTACTCTAAAAGCATTTTATTAAAATAAATTTGATAAAAATCTAATTTTAATTTATTTTTTTCAATCATTGATTTATATCCACCCTGCAATGTACAATGTCTGAAAACATCTAGTCCATCATATTACAACGGTGAGTCTCTTAACAATCTACTGAAGTTTGACCGAAGAATACCTGTCAGAACAAACAGCAATTCAATTCCAGCAGAACTTTTCTAGTGCAGTTTAGAAAATAACTGCTTTCTGATTGGTTGTCACAGGCAACGCCTCCACTTTTCCCCTCCAGCAGCTGTATTTCCCCAGTAATGTCTGGAGATGTACAGCACAGTGGTGTAGTGGTTAGCACTTTCACCTAGCAGCAAAAGGGTCGCTGGTTCGAATCCCGACCACCATACCATCTACCTGCATGTTCTCCCTGTGTCTGCGTGGGTTTCCTCCGGGTTCTCCGGTTTCCTTCCACACTCCAAAGACATGCTGGTAGGTTCATTTGGATCTTGTCCAAATTGGCCCAGTATATATGTGTGTACCAAGCGTCTTGAGATCCTATGGGGTAAAATGACTGCACCAGCCAATCAGACACTGGCTGCAAAAAGCGCCTAGAGGTGATTCAGTTCGCATGTGTAGCGCTATACAAGTCACTCATTCATTCATTCAGATGTATCATATGTTTTTTGTTATATTGCCCCTTTTCAGGATGTGTTACACAGGCACCCTCTCTATCTCATTGTGTCCATGGTGTGCTATGATGATGGACTGGTGGCAGGAAAGAGCTTGTTAGCCCTGAAGACCAAAGATGCCAGCGAGGAGCAGTATAGCCTGTGGGTGTATCAGTGCAGCACTCTGGTAAGTAATTATACAAATAAAGTCTGAAGCACTTTTGAGTGGTAGGATTAGCCACACGAATCACCACACCAGTCCGTGAGCACAGTCCAGTTAATCACAGTTCTATAGTGCTTCTTTTTCACCTAAATCTTCCCCCAAGATTAAAAGATAAGCATAGTATCTGTATTAAAAATAAGTCTAAACGGCCTCTATACTGTATATCACAGAGAGTTTTGTGACACGTGGGGGTTTATTTACTGAAACTGGAGAGTGCAAAATCCAGTGCAGCTCTGCATAGAAACCAATCAACTTTTAGTTTTTTTTGTCGAAGCTTAAAGCGGAGTTCCACGCAAATTTGGAACTTCCGCTTTATCCACTCCTCGCCCCAATTTTTTTTGGGGGGGAGTGGGGGCTTCAGTAGGAGTGGGACTTCCTGTCCCACTTCCTCCTTCCGCCCTGGGCTCACCTAGGCGATACGTCATATCGCCTTGTGGCGGCCCCTCCCTGTAGGCGATCACCTGGGACGTGACAGGTCCCAGGCGATCGCCTGTCCATTCAGAGAGCGCTGCGCCGTTCGCGCATGTGCAGCGAGTGCTCGGCTATGAAGCCGAAAGCTGTCACGGCCGGGTGCCCACACAATGAATGGAGGCGCCGGCGGAGAAGGGGGGGAGAGGAGCGGAGCGTCACTGGACAGTGGAACAGGTAAGTGTATGTTTATTAAAAGCCAACAGCTACACTTTTTGTAGCTGCTGACTTTTAATAAACATAAAAAAAGGGTGGAACTCCCCTTTTAAAGGGGTTGTAAACCTTTGTGTTTTTTCACCTTAATGCATCCTATGCATTAAGGTGAAAAAACACCTTGCACCAGGGGGCGGCGCTGAGTCCTGCATTCGGCAGCTACGGACGCCGAATGCTGGACACGGAAGCATACCCGCAAGGTAACCCCCTTGCGCTTCCCAGAGGGGGTTAGCTGATGTGGGGAGGAGCCGAAAGAGCCGCCGTGGGACCCCAGAATACGAGGTTGGGGGGGCCACTCTGTGCAAAACTAACTGCACAGTGGAGGTAAGTATGACATGTTTGCCATTTAATAAAAAAAAAAAAATCAAACCTATAGTATCACTTTAATTGAACAAGCTGAAGTTAGAAGCCGATTGGCTACCATGCACAGCTACACCAGATTTTGCACTCTCCAGATTTAGTAAATAAACCCCAATGGTATTCAAGGACCATTTTGTCTTGTTCATCTGCAGATCAGGACCTTCTCTGTCCCCCTGCTTCTGGACACTCACCGAGCAGTCCTGGATTGCCCCATGGTTCTGCATAACTGGCTAGATGCTGGAGTGCTATTGCTGGCCCATTATTCCCCTCCCTGTAAATCTTTTAATTTTTGAAATTTGGAAGGCATCGGGAAACAAACTTGGGGTAGTTATAGGTCTTGGATGTTAATCACCTTCATATTGTCCATGTAATTGAATTCAGGCCAGTTACCTCTCAGACAATACTGTAATAATTGGTCATGTTTATTTGTAATTAGCTCACTCAGCTGCTCATTAGATGTCTTTTTGAGAGATGGTGTTTGTTAACCGCTGCATTTCTTTAAATAAAGAATTAAAATAAAATAAAAAAAAGCCCATTTCCATTTATAAAGCCTCGTACACACCACTAGTTTTTGGGTTGAAAAAAAAAAAACGGACAGCTCAGGTCGGAGCTACTGTATTAACGATCCGATGTTAGTACAGTGATCTCCCCTGCTTTACTATTGTGTTCTGACAGGGGGACGGCCCCCTGCCAGATCACTCCGGTCAGCTCTCTCTGCCATTGGCTGAGAGCGCTGAACAGGAGGCAGTCGGCAGACCTTTTTCGGTCATGAGCCTTCGTCAGACCAACTCGATACACACGGGCCGAATGTCAGACATTTTCTAATGAACCGGCTAACCGGTGATATTCGGCCCCTTTGTACTAGGCTTAAGATCCTCATTGCTTTGCATACCCCCCCAGGAACCAGACTTCTTTTCCAGCTACCAAGGACCAAGCCTTGCTTTCAGCTCTGGTTGTTAAATCACTGTTCTTCTTGATCAGCCCCACAGCAAAAGTGTGCAGCCGGGCTAATGTAGAAGTGTGTTGAGGTGTAGTGGTGACAAGTAAGGGTCTTCTTGTTGGGTGTGGTGGCGATCAGAGAAATCTAGTCAAAGGTGTAAATGAAGCCAAATAACTCTATAGGGTTTATTTACTAAAGGCAAATCCACTTTGCACTATGAGTGCACTGCAAGTGCACTTGCTGTACATCAGAGGGGGACATGCAAGGAAAATAAAAAAAAACGCATTATTGCTTGCACATGATTGGATGATAAAATCAGCAGAGCTTCCCCCTCATTTCAGATCTTCCCCTCAGATCTACAGCGACTGCACTTCCAAGGGGACTTGTAGTGCAAAGTGGATTTGCTTTTAGTAAATCAACCCCAATGTCTAGAATACAATGTGTATTGTGCCTGTTGGCTACATACATACTGTGAAGTCCTAATCCAGTTTTTCTTTCACCAGTCTCCCCCCTGAACCTGGCATAATCCACTATGATCAATGCAGGAACATCAGAGGAGGATTTTTTATTTTATTTTTTCCGGGTGGGGTATTTTGTGACATTTTGCTGGGAAATCGAGCAAAGCAAAAAATAGGATTTTTGTACTCACCGTAAAATCCGTTTCTCTGACGTCCATGGACTGACACAACTGTCATACTGATTACGTGTGGGTATATGTCCCTGCTTGCAGGAGAAGACCTAGGCAGAATGTTAGATGTTGAAACATTCTAGAACAAACCAGAGCTGAACAGCCCCGCCCAGGGGGGGCGGTCCCTCCGGAAATTACCCTCCCATCTGCAGCTAGCAGCCTCCGTTTGTAACAAAGCAGTACAAACCTTAAAAGGAAGGGTGGGTGCTGTGTCAGTCCATGGACGTCAGAGAAACGGATTTTACGGTGAGTACAAAAATCCTATTTTCTGTTATCGTCCATGGACTGACACAGCTGTCATACTGATTACATGTGGGACGTCCCAAAGCAGTATAAGGAAAGGGTGGGAGCAAAATAGTAAAGGAACAACCAAAACTTCACTCCAAACCAGCAGAGCTCCTCTACGGAGGAGTTGCAACATTAAACAGCGGCCTGCAACACTTTGCGGCCGAAGGAAGCATCCGAAGATGCAGCCACATCAACCTTATAGAATTTTGAAAAGGCATGAATGGACGACCAGGTCGCCGCCTTGCACACTTGTGCAACCGACGCTTGATGTCGGAAAGCCCGGGAAGCATGAATTGCCCTGGTGGCATGCGCCGTAACCGGAAAGGGAGGGGCCACCCCCTTAATGGCATAGGCCTGTATAACAGTCTGTCTGATCCATCTAGAAAAAATGGCAGACGACACCGCTCGGCCCTGTTCGGACCCGAGACAGACAACTAGTGAGTCATATCACGTACCACATAAAATATGTGAAGCGCAAACCCTCTGGAATGCGATGTGTGAGGACGGGAGGACAATGTCCACATGTAGGTGGAAAACCGAGACCACCTTATGCAAAAGGAAGGCCGCGGACGCAACACAGCCTTATCCTTATGGATGACCAAATAGGGCGACTTGCAGGACAAGGCCGCCAATTCAGACACCCGTCTGACAGAAATAATGGCCACTAAGAAGGTCACCTCCTGAGACAAGGTCAAGAGGGGAATATCTCTGATATTTTCAAAGTGAGGTTCCTGGAGAACCGAGAGCACCAAATTCAAATCCCGAGGAGGGAAAGGAGGTTTCAACAGGAGGGAGCACATGGCGAACCCCCTGCACAAAGGTGCTACCAAGGAATGACCCGCTAGCGGTTGCTGAAGGAAGACGGCCAAGGCCAAAAACTGACCCCTAATGGTACTCAAAGCAAGCATTTGGGTCACACCACGCTGCAAGGACCGCAGGATACTGGGGACGGAATACGTCCGTAGACGCTAGTCCAGCTCATTGCACATAGCGATGTAAGCTTCCCAGGTACAGTGATATATCTTTCAAGCGGAAGACTTCCATGCCCTGAACATGGTCGAAATGACCGAATACGAGAGACCTCTCAGCACCTGGCTTCCAATAGCTATGCCATTAAGTCAGAGACTGTAAAACAGGATGAAAAATAGGACCTTGAAACAGAAGTTCCTCCCTTATTGGCAACCACCAATGAACGTCCGTGATGAGACGTACCAGATCAGCGTACCAATGACGCCGAGACCCACCCAGCGCAAGAGGATCACCGGAATCCCTTCGGTCAGAACCCTGCGCAGCAGGCGAGGAAGCAGCTGCAGCAGAGGATAACAGATATCAGGTGATAATGACCCCATGGGGCCCACCAACGGATCCGAGGCATCCGCCCAAGGATCCCTGGACCTGGCCACAAACCTTGACACCTTACGATTGAGTCGAGAGGCCCTCAGGTCCACATCCGGTATGTCCAGGTGTAAGGACCACTCTCCTGGTCCAGCGTCTGGCGACTACGATAGTCCGCCTGCCAATTGTCTACGTTTGAACGTAGACGGCCGATAGAGACCACGTGGGAAGGCATATTCTGATTGCCCGTATTTCCAGAACATTGATCGGTAAACGGGCTTTGTCCGGAGTTCAAAGCCCTGGGGCTGACAGGACTCCCCCGACTCCACCCCAGCCCGTCAGGCTGGTGTCCGTCATGAACATCGTCCACTGGATGGGGATGGACGACTTCCCGGACCAAAGAGCTGGAGATCCCAACCACTACGCCAGGGACGCCCTGAGTGGGTGACTCATCTGGATCCAAAGACAACGGGGATTTGTCCCAAGTGGACAGGATCTCTTACTGTAATGCCCGTGTGTGTGTGATTGGGCATACAGAACAGCCTCGAACGAGGCCCTTATGAGTCCCAGGACTCTCATGCAAAAAACGGGTTGACGACCATTTCCGAGACGTCAGGACCCGCACTACAGACTGAAAAGTCAGTAACTTCTCCAGGGTTAGGAATACCTACGCCTCCATGGAGTCCAGGATCAGACCGAGATACTCCAAATGTTGAGCCGGGACCAGGACATAGTCACACTTCTTCTAATTCTGAGCCATTGTCTGCTCTTAGAAGATTGTCCAGATAGCCCATAAAAGCAATGCCTCGCTGTCTCAGCAAGGCTAGAATCGGAGCAAGCACCTTGGTAAAAAACCTTTGGTGCCGAGGCTAGGCCGAAGGGAAGAGCCACAATTGATAGTGGTCTTCGCCGATCGCAAGCGCAGAAGCTACTGTTGACGTACGCAGATCGGAACATGCAAGTAGGCGGCCTTGATGTCCAAGGATGCCAGAAAATCCCCTTGATGGAATGTAGCGAACACCGCGCGAATGGATTCCATGCGGAACTTTACACCATCACAAAAGCATCCAGGCCTTGAGGCCCAGGGTTGGCCAAACCCCCGTCCACCTTTTGGGACTACAAACAGATTTGAACAACCTCTCTTGTGACGGAACCAGCACAATCCTCGGACCTGATCAATCCTGTAGGCCCTTAAGAGGGCCGCCCGACGGGCAGGAAGGAGAGGGAAAATTGAGGGAAAGAATCTGTCTGGGGGCCAGGAACGGAATTCTATCCTGTATCCTGAGGTGACCACCTCGCACACCCACTGGTCGGAGATCCGGGAGGTCCACCGAACTGTGAACCTGCAAGGACGTCCCCCCACCCCAGAGTCGGGCGGGGACAAGGCTCCATGTGGCGGTGGGCTTGGGAGCTTGCTTGGTAGGCTTACGCACCCAGGGGCGGTTATGTCCCCCAGCCACACTTTTCCCAGTCTGGGAGGGCTTACCCGTGGATTCTGACTGATGAGAAGAAACTCATTCTCCTTTGCCGGAAGGAAGGGCCCGGCCTACGGTGGGGCTCCTTTGTCCGTAACAGACTGAGGAAGGAAGGTGCTCTTAACCCTTGTGACATCCATAATAATGGCATCCAGGGCGGCCCCAAACAGTCCACCGCCCTTAAAGGGCAAGTCAGCCAGGAGCTATTTGGAAGCTAGGTCGGCCGACCAGCATTTCAGCCAGAGAAGGCGACGCAGCACCACAGCAGATAGAGGCCCCAGAAATGAAAGGGGCCGCATCCAAAGTGGCATCGTACACAGAGACTAAACCCTGCACCAGTTGGTGAGCCAGGGTAATGGTCTCAGGAGGGAGATTATGCTCCTGAACCGTCTGGTGCAAAATCTTTGCCCATCCTGTGAGTGTCTTGAGACACAAGTGTCGCCGCCCCTATAGGGCGTAAGGCAGACCCCAAATAAGGTAAACATAGTTCTACTCGCCACTTCTGACCTCCTGTCAGTGGAATCCTTAAATTCAGGAGTCCCTTCCATTGGGAGCGTGGTAGCCTTATTCAAACGGGCGACAGGGGGGGTCGACCACTGGGGGGAGAGCCCCTTCTTAACCAGGTCCTCCTTAAAGGGGCACCTCATGGCTAGGCGCTGCGGGACCGTCAAAGTCTCCTGCGGCTTATCCCAGACTTAGTCAATGAATGTATCAAAAAAAGGCACATATGGAAAAAACCTTTTTGAATAAACGGCTTTAAAGGAACCAAAGGAGACAGCCTCCACCTGAGGTTCCTCAGCCTCAACATTCAGCTTGAGAGTGTTCCTCACAGCATCAATGAGTTCACTTACAAGCACCCTGTCAATTTTTCAGAACTGGGGTCTTCCTCACAGGGAATATCCTGTTTAAAAACATGAAAATCCTCAGAGCTAGGGTCCTGAGCAGCAATAGCTAGGCCCATATCTGAGACAGAGCACTCCCCTACAGGAGGATGTGTGGGGAGGGGACGCTTTACAGCTCCCTTGCGCTCGCACGCCACTTCCATCCTGACAAGGATGATTCCAGGACTGCCGACAACTAGTCCCTAAGGACCGCAGGTGCAGGAGCACTGCCAGTTGCCTCAGAGAAGTGTGGAAAAGCAGGTGAACTAGACTCCATACTGCCACCCTCTGAGACTTTTAAAACACTAGCATAGTGAGTAACACAGTCCACCTACTGGCTATGCTGGGGAGGGGATACCCAGAGTACTCACCAACCCCTGTAAGGACCGCTCATTCCGCTGTATGAAACCGCGCTGCCGCGCGGGTGAAGCCTGGGGAGAGTGAGGAGACTGTGGAGACTTGACTGTGAGGAGATTGTGAGGTTCGCGCCGCAGCGGCCGAAACTGAAAGCAAAAACGCAGCGGCTAAAAGAAAATGGCCGCCGGCCGCATACACTACTGCGCCAACGATCCACGGCAAAATGGCCGTCGAGCGCGGTTTATTTAAAAATTCACAGCGCTAATGGCGCACACGTTTAGCGGTTGTCCGGTTCACTAACCACAAGGCAGGAGCTCCTGCCCTCACTGGCTGTGGCACGGCAAGTGGTGGGGCGGCTTGTCTGAACACAAACAGCCCCCCCCCCAGGAACCGAACCTGTGAAGCTTAGCTTGCTAAGCATGCATGTAACCACTACTCCCAACAGTATGTACAACCTCACACCAGAACACTGCACCTCTCCCAGGGCCATTAAAACAGACATGAGTGCCCCCAGTCAGGCCAGAGTGACCCCCAAGCACCCCCACACAGCACAGCACCAGTGCAGAGAGCAGCATAACAGGGGGGGGGGAGACAGGGAGAAACCCCCCCCATATAAAGAAACACAGCCAGCATGTACTCACCTGCAGTAGGAGAGACTACTTACCCGTCCCGTTCAGGGACCCACTGGCTTGTTTCAGACAGACCTATCACAGAGTAGTACTGCGTAGCTGTCGGCCCGGTCCACTGCGAGAGATGCATTCAGTCAGGTACTGTTCAATCTTGAGAGGACCGCGGGAGCTAAAAGCAACCCGGCCACCCCTGGAGCCATGGGGCATGTCGTGAACTGAGTCTCACGCACACAAGGCGAGGATCAGCACGCTCGATGGTCGGACAGGGAAGACTACGAGGATACCAGTGTACCCAACCTGTTGCCCAGCCGACAGTTGATTGAAGGTCTCAAAAATAAAATAATAAAATTCCCCAAGGAATAAAATTTTTAAAGTAAAATCTTCCAGGAGACTGGCTCCTGAGAGAGCCACGTCTTCTCCTTCTGCTAGGCAGAAAAAAACTGAGGCTACTAGCTGCAGATGGGAGGGTAATGTCTGGAGGGACCGCCCCCCTGGGCAGGGCTGTTCAGCTCTGCTTTGTTCTAGAATGTTTTAACATCTAACATTCTGCCTAGGTCTTCTCCTGCAAGCAGGGACATATACCCACACGTAATCAGTATGACAGCTGTGTCAGTCCATGGACAATAAGAGAAAAGCTATTTTTAGCCAATCTTTATTGGGTGCCTTTCCTTTCCCTGTACACTTGTGATCTAAGTTCACTTGCCATCAGAGAAATACATGGATGGCCTTAACGGAGATCCTTCTGAAAATGCTAGCTGTCTGGCTATTGTGACAATCCATTAGCTTTGGTACTTATAGCAGACCTTCACTCTAACTATGTACAAAGAACTTTTTTCTTTTTTTTTTTTAAATTACATTTTCCACTACTATTCTAGTCTGCTCTGTCCCGTCTCCTTTTTTGGCTGGGCAAGACTGACGTGTCCCTGTTCTTACTGCCCCTTGGGATATCCTTGTCACATATCCTACGAGGCTGCAGTGGCAGGAACACACAGCAGCTGGAGGGCAGACCTGGTTGTGCATCATTGGGGGCTGACTGCAAGAACCTAATAGACACAGCCAGCTGCCTGATGATGTAGGAAGAGAAGATGGCAGTGCAGGACCCTGCATGTGTTGGTGGATCCCAGCAGACAACGCTGAATCACTGGAGAGGTAAGTTTATTTAGGATACCACAGCAAAAGAGGCAAATGGAGGGAACCAAAAAAAAAAAGCCATGCAGGGAGGTATGTGTATATAAAGTATAATATTTAGGGATGCACCGAAATTTTGGCCACCGAAACATATCGGCCGATTAATGGCTCTTTCGGCAAAAAGCCGAAAGAGAAATTAGGCCGATACTGGAGCCAAAAATGGGACAGGGCCCCGCCCCTGGTGCCGCCCATTACGGGGGTGTCGATGTGGGAGAGGAGAGCCTCTGCCGCCTGGTGATTAGAGTGCCGGGAACATAACAGCTTTCATTTCAATAGCTGTGTGTTCCCTGCGGCGCGCCATCACATACAGCCCCTCCTCTTTGTCCGGGCACTTTGATAGACAGATCACCCGTCCAATCCTGGGATGGGTGATCTGTCTATCAAAGTTCCCCGGACAAGGGGAGGGGCTGTATGTGATGGCGCGCCACAGGGAACACACAGCTATTGAAATTAAAGCTGTTATGTTACTGACACTCTAATCACCAGGCGGCAGCGGCTCTCCTCTCTTCCCCTGCACAGGTAGGCTGAACTGGGGACACAGGTGAGGCTGCATTGATCTCCTGGGGCCCCAGTCTCTGGCCATCTCCTGTACCGGGGCCCCAGTCTCTGGCCATCTCCTGTACCGGGGCCCCAGTCTCTGGCCATCTCCTGTACCGGGGCCCCAGTCTCTGGCCATCTCCTGTACCGGGGCCCCAGTCTCTGGCCATCTCCTGTACCGGGGCCCCAGTCTCTGGCCATCTCCTGTACCGGGGCCCCAGTCTCTGGCCATCTCCTGTACCGGGGCCCCAGTCCCTGGCCATCTCCTGTACCGGGGCCCCAGTCCCTGGCCATCTCCTGTACCGGGGCCCCAGTCCCTGGCCATCTCCTGTACCGGGGCCCCAGTCCCTGGCCATCTCCTGTACAAAAATATTTAAAAACAGTCGCATTTGGTATCGGTGCTGTTTTGGTATCAATCAAGATGGGTTTTTTGGTACCGATACCGAAAACCAATTCGGTGCATCACTATTAATATTTGTGTCCTTAGAGGTCAGATCTGTTTAGTATGTTGTAAGTGTATGTTACTGACACTAATGTGCTCCATTGTTTCCACTATACAGGAACACGCACAGGCCATCTGTAAGATTCTCTCCACAGCCTTTGACTCTGTTCTCACCGAAAAGACTCGAGTGCCAGCAGAATAATCCTCTTCTGCTCACACCAAATGTGCCTTCTGTCCAGAGACGCCTTCCCAACTTCTTCATCAAGGCAAATCCATACTGAGAATATCAGAAGCATGTACATTGTATATATGACAAAGCTATATTTTTTATCTTAGTCTGTTACCGTACTATAATCCAGTAACACTAATGGTCTAATAACATGGGAGTAGAAATGTCAACAGACACACATTGACAGATGTACGCTCACTGCATGTACAAATGAAATCACACAGGTACGATGGAAGAGATTTATCCTGGGATCATACCTTCATTTTATATACAGTCGAAAACACAGGGAATGGACTGTATTGCTCATTTTGGGAGGCCTTAGACTTTCATGATATCACATTTGTATAGATTTATAGGTACATTTTTGCTGCTCTGATTACATATTCTAGTGGACACAGTGTATTTATTTATATTTGTATTATATATATTGTACTGATAAAAGGTAGACTTGGAAGGATTAATCCAGCAGCAACAGATATTTCAGTTACGGGTGGTTATGGTGAGCTACATCATCTACTACCTTTATTATATGTCACAGGCTGCAGTTGTGAGTTTCCATTGCCTCCCTTGCTTTGTGGTCTTAGGCCTGGTTCACACCTATGCATTCTTTTTAGTGCATTTTCAGTTTTGCAGAAACACACTATGGTTTCCTTTATGAACCTTGTTTGTGCACTGGCTCGCAATCTCTGCTATAATTTATTCCAAAGGTGTTCTATCTGGTTTAGGTCAGGACTCTGTGCAGGCCAGTCAAGTTTCTCCTCCAAAAACTTGCTTATCCATGTCTTTATGAATCTTTTTTGTGCACTGGTGCGCAGTCATGTTGGAACAGGAAGGGGCCATCCCCAAACTGTTCCCACAAAGTTGGGAGCATGAAGTTGTCCAAAATGTCTTGGTATGCTGAAGCCTTAAGCATTTATTTTACTGGAACTAAGGGTCCAAGCCTAACCCCTGCAAATCAACCCCATACCTTAAGCCCCCTCCACCAAATGATTTGGCCCAGTGCACAAAACAAGGTCCATAAAGATATGGATGACCTAGTTTGGGGTGGAGGAACTTGACTTGAGGCAGGCGTCACAATACTTTTGGTAATAGTGTGTGTGTGTGTGTGTGTGTGTGTGTGTGTGTAAACCATGCAAAAAAGCAAGTTACACCCCATTTTATTTATTCATCAAAAATTTCAACATATGCAATAGTGTACTGTGGATAAAGTCAAGCCTCGTACACACGGGTGGGAATCCCGTCGGAAAAAAAACATCAGTTTTCTCAACGGGATTCCAGGCACACACGCCGTTCTTTTGAATGGCAAGAACGCGGTGACGCCATCGACTACAACGAGCCTGCGCTCGTCACATTCGATGCCGCCATCTTGCTACACCCTACACTACCCTTGTATGCTACCGCGCATGCGTCAAAGTCTCATCGAGCATGTGCGGGCTTACCGGGGACAGGTAAGAGTGCACACTCACGGTTTTCCTGCCGAGAATCACGACAAGAAAAATAGAGAGCAGGTTTTCTATTTTTTCTCGTTGAGATTCTGGGCAGTTTTCCTGTCTAGAAACCATACACACGGCCGGTTTTCTTGGCAAAAAGCTCTCCCAGCAGTTTTCTTGCCGAGAAAAACGGCCATGTGTATGAGGCTTCAGTGCCTACTTGGCCTCAGTAGCTGATATTGCCCCCTGTAGCAGAAACAATTTCTTGCAGGTGTTTTGCAAAGTTGTCCACCAGTCGCCAACATTCATTCATTGATAGTTTTTACAACTATTCCATGCAAAATCCATTTAGTTGCAAGAGGTTTATGGGTTTCCTTGTATAAACTGTCCTTTTTAAATCCCTTCCCCACAACATTTCAGTGGGATTTAATTTAGGGCTTTGACTAAACCAGTCCATATTCCTCACTTTTTGAGCCATTCCTCCATGGATTTGCTAGTGTCAATCAGATTGTGTTGAAAAAAACAAAACAAATTTCAAACAGACGACTCATCAAATACACTTCAATATGATGCAGAATTCATAGTTGACTTGAAACTGCAAACTGCCCAGGCCCAAAAGCAGTAAGGCAATCCCAAACCAATTATTTTTCCTATCTTCACTTTGCACCGAATATCCCTACCGTCACTGTAGCCACACAACTCATGATGCCAGTTTCATGTCATCATAGCATAGTGTTCGAGAAGACCTGGCCTTTTTCTTATATGTTTAATGGCAAACCGTAGTCATACTATAGTGTTCTTTTTGGACAGTAAAGGCTTTTTTTCTTGCCACAACTCTGATGTGGATTAGATTGGTAGTCTCTTTCTCATTGTAAATGCATGTACTTTCACCCCACCTATTGCTAGAGGTACCTGCATGTACCAAAATGACATTTTAGGATTCATTGTGGCTTTTTTTTTCTTTTTAGCACCTGCCAGTCATCTCTTGGGTTAGGTTTGGCCAGTCCTACACAAATTAGCCATGGTTTAAACATTTACAGCCCTTGTAGATTATTTTTCTTACAGTGGAATGATTAATTTCAAATCGGTTGACAATCTTTGTAAATTTCTTTCCAAGCTCACTCATCCACAACGTTTCTCCAATTCGCATGACAGGAGAGTGTGCCCGGCTCTCAATGAAGCCGGTTCACACATCTCTGTGGTGGCCACGGTCCGTAGTGCAGAAGTGTCCTGTGCGTCTTTGGCTCTGTTTCAGGTCTGAATTCAGGCACAAATTCAGACCCGAAACTGAATGGGGACGCACCGGACCCCTGCTGCGAGCTGCGCCGCAGATATTGTAATCAACCAAAAGAAACAAAAAAAAATAGCTTCTCAATCTGTTAGGAATAGTGAACATGAGGGGGAGGGGAGTTCACTAAAAGAGCATAAAACTAATCTGACAGTAAGCAGTGGGGACCTAATTAAAATCTGCTTGTGAAATTTAAAATACAAGGTCACAATAGAGCCTCTACACATTTTCTTATGTTGCAGAGTTTGGTACATATAAGACGTTTTAAACTGTATGAGGCAAAATCTGTTTTATGTTTCTGTACATTTTAATGGACAGAACTATAGGAATAGTCATTGGCTTCATGTTTTAAAAGTTACTATACTTTACTACTACTTAAAGCGGAACCCATCTATAAAACAGTTTAATTTATGGCACGTGCCGGAAATGTAACATTCCCATTGATTGTGCTCTCAACCAAACTGTCAAACCATCCAATGGCTGGTTTCATAACTGATCACATGTGCAGCATCATGGAAGTTGTAGATTAAACAGAGGCAAAGATAGTAGCTTCCGTGGCTGAAAACGATAGGAGGGTTTACTTTCACTTTAATGTTTCAGGCAAAAATGCAGCTCAGGAAGGCTGGGATAACCCATGTAAGGCTTTCCTCATTTTGATCTTGGTACAGAGGCACCCTAATAGTTGTGTTGCAAATGTATACAGAGACTTCTGCTTTTATATATATATATATATATATAATATATTTGAGTTGCATGTTTAAACATGTTTCATCTATCATCCTTTTGTTAAGAATATATATATATTTTTTTGTATGCAAGACTGATTTACTTCCTGTGGCTGTAAGTAGGGATGAGCTTGAATTTCGTCCAACCCAAATCCGAAAAGGAAGCTGTCACTTCCGCCCAATCAGCTGTGGCCAGGGCATTCCCCACCCCACAGCCATACATACACAAAGGGCTGGGCATGCTCATGACATCATTGACCTAATATGACTAAACTCTAGCTCATCCCTAGCTGTAAGTCATATGTGGCAGTTTTCACCTGACTTCTATAGCTATTATTTTGTCACTTTAATGAAATCAGTCTGGGGAAAAATGTATATAGAACATATACATCTGATCCCTCCTGTATTGAATTGTAACGGTACCGTTTGCCCCATGGTGTAAAGCGCTGCGCTATATAAATCCTGTATAATAATAATAATATACAGTTGTGTTTAAAAAAGTGAGTAAAGCTCAAAATCCTTATAATAGCTTTTATTTCCATACATGCAATGGGAACACGGCACAGTCTATTCCAAATCAAAACATGAAGAAAAATGTTTCAAATTTGTTATTCCTTTTTCTTCACTTTTTGTAAAGTAATATTAGACTTTTCCAAAAAAATTGCATTTTTCTTCACAAAACGCAAACATTGACTGTATAAACTGAAAAATGCTTGAAGATTTAGCTTTCCTATGAATCACTGAACTAATATTAATAAGAATTGTTCCGGAGAACTGCTTCACATCTGTTTTGCATGGAGTCCACCAACTTCTGGCACCTGTGAACCAGTATTCCAGCCCAGGCTGATTGCACTACATTCCACAATTCCTCTGCATTTCTTGGATTTACCTCAGAAACTGTATTTTTGATGTCACCCAAGTTTTCCATTGGGTTAAGGTCCATGGATTGTGCTGGCCACTCCAGAACTTTAATTGTGTTGGTCTAGAACCAAGATGCTGCTCGCTTACTGGTGTGTTTTGGGTTTGTTGTCTTGGTAAAACACCCATTTCAAGGGCATTTCCTCTTCAAAATACTTGAAGAGGTCATGTTGCCTTATGCTAATGTATGCAAACTGATCCGTGATTCCTGGTATGTGATAAATAGGCCCAACACCATAGTAAGAGAAACACCCCTATATCATGATGCTTGTGCCGCCATGCATAACAGTCTTCACAGTGTACTGTGGCTTGAATTCAGTGTTTGGGGGTCATCTGACAAACTGTCTGCTGCACCTATACCCAAAAAGAACGATCTTGCTTTTTTCAGGCCACAAAATGTTGCGCCATTTCTCTTTAGGCCAGTCAATGTGTTCTTCTAAATGTTACAGTACTCACAGGTAAGGTTAGACCTTCTTTAGGCACCCTGAGTCTTTGCCATTTTGGCTATTCTTCGCTCCATTCGAATGGTAGTTTTTCGTTTTCTTCCACATCTTTCTGGTTTTGGTTGCCATTTTAAAGCATTTAAGATAATTTTAGCTGAGCAGTTTCTGCACTTCTTTAGATGTTTTCCCCTCTCCAATCAACATTTTAATCAAAGTACGCTATTCTTTAAAATGTCTGGAATGACCCATTTTACTCAGATTTTCAGTGAGAAATGCACTACAGTATATCCAGCATGTACAACATTTGCTGCCTTCATCCTTAAATAAGGAGTTCATTAATTAAACTCCACACTGCGATTATTTTGATCACGCCCCTTTTAAAGCGGAGGTCCGACAGTAAAAAAAAAAAGAAAAAAATTTAAGTCAGCAGCTACAAACACTGTAGATTCTGACTTTGAATAAGCACACTTACCTGTCCAAGATGCCCGCGATTTCGGCCGCCCGAGGCAGATCCGTCCCTCGGACCGGGTCCGCCATCCTCACTAAGGGAAACAGGCAGCGAAGCCTTTCGGCTTCACTGCCCGTTTCCTACTGCGCATGCGCGAGTCGCGCGGCTATTTGTGAATGGGAACACCATCCTGTGTGTCCGAGAAGGCAGCGCGCCTCCATTTCCCAGGAGGCAACGTGAGGAGGAGAACACAGAACCTCACCGCGGAAGAGGCAGATTAGGACGATCTGCCTAGTAACAGCAATTTCTGGCAAGTATAAAATTATTAATTTTTTGAGCCGTTTTAGCCATTTTTTTTTTTTTTTTTTTAAGGTGGACCTCCACTTTAATTAATAACTCAATTACACAGAATCAGCAGCATGCATGTTATGACTGTTGGTTTTCTATTACTCTACTAGTAAATTATTTGCCATGTGGAAATATAAATTATACCAAAAACAGTGATTGATCTGATTAGTGATGTTGGACTGCTATTATTTTGAACACAGCTGTATCTGACCTTTTCTTTGTATTTGGCTGTTTGTTTGAATCCAAGCACCATCATGAATCAAAAAGGGTTGGCAAAAAGGATGCGCTTAGCATATAGCCTGTACCCATGTAACCAATAAAGTACTTTTATTCAAGAGCATCCGAGTTGCCAGCCCTTTTTGATTCAAGTATTGTATTTGTGGGGCCTGAACGTCCTGGCTATAGCACTGGATAACAATTCGTGGACTGCTATATTGGCAGTGGAGCTGGGGTAACATTTTGTTTCTCAAACACCATCATGCAACACCTGTGAATACTTACCTGGAACAAGTGACATGACGACAGTAGCTTCTTAGGGGTGGTTAAACAAAATGCATCAGGGTGGCCAGTGTAGATATATAACATACACCTAATATAAAAGTAGGAGTTTCAGCTAGCTGATACTTTGCAATATCACTGATTACTTCCCTAATGCAACGTATTCAGTCAATGGCAGGTTTTCCATTGCCATTAACACAACGCAGAAGGCATTTCTTTAATGCTGAAAGCAACATTGTACTCTCTCAATAAGCTCATGCCTCACAATTAATGCCTTTGTATCACTTACAGTGTGAGCCCTCATAAGCAGGGCCTTCCTGTACTGAATGATATAACAACTGTATCTAGTAGTAGTTTGATTGTAAGTGACTTCTTTGTCACAGTGGTAAAAGGAAGCCACTTTATGAGTTGGACCAATATTTATCAGGGTGCATCATTACACTTTGCATGGCTAATCTCCGTAAGGTCAATGGATCCTAATGTCCTACCGTGCTGAAGCTCATTGTAAAGTCTGGTTGCTTCCAGTATGTCCAGATATCGCATTTTATTTTTGTCTCTTTCACCACTGCTGCCTTGTCCACTTGAGTGACAAATGAATCAGGAGTGGATGGTATCTTTACCACGTAATAAAATAAATAACTGAACCAACCAGAAAGATATGATAGTTCCGGGTTATGCAGTTTTGTTCTATAGGGCGATTGTTGAGTATGTTGTAAAATACTCAAGTCTTATCTTTCTGCAGTCATTTTATTTGCCCTACATCTATTAATATAAGGTCACGAATATTTATTCTGAATGATGTGGATTTAAAAATAAATAAAAATAAAATACTTATTTTGGATTTTGAGTCTACAGTGTCCTTCATTATGAAACAAGAAGGTGGTTTGCAGAAAAAGGGATTTTTATAACAGCTTACCTGTAAAATCCTTTTCTTGGAGTACATCACGGGACACAGAGCGACTTAGTCATTACTAATGGGTTATATAGATACCTTCAGGTGCTGGCACTAGCAACTTCCAAAACCGGAAGTACCCTCCCCTATATAAGCCCCTCCCATCCGGGAGCACCTCAGTTTTGTAGCAAAGCAATAAGTGTCCCTAAAAGAGGGGTGGGAGCTCTGTGTCCCGTAATGTACTCCAAGAAAAGGATTTTACAGGTAAGCTGTTATAAAAATCCCTTTTTCTTTTTCGTACATCACGGGACACAGAGCGACTTAGTCATTACTAATGGGACGTCCCAAAGCAATGCCAAATGAGGGGAGGGATACACTATACCTAAGCTGGGCGCCATCAGGCATGAGGATCTTTTGCGGCCTGCAACACACTGCGCCCAAAGGCGACATCCTCCTGACTTCTAACGTCTACCTGGTAGAATCTAGTAAACGTGTGTACTGAAGACCATGTTGCGGCCTTACAGACTTGAGCCAGGGAGGCCTGGTGATGCACTGCCCATGAAGTTCCAACTGCTCTTGTGGAGTGCGCCCTAACTTTGAACGGAGGCGGTCTCCTTCTCAAGCCATAGGCTTGTATTATGACCTGTCGAATCCACTTGGCTAAAGTAGATTTTGATGCTGCCTGACCCTTTCTGGGGCCTTCCGGCAGAACAAACAAAGTATCCGTTCTACGAATCTGAGCAGTGGCTTTTAGATAAGCTTTAACTGCTCTTACTACATCCAAAGAATGCAATAACTTTTCCTCTACCGAGGTAAGTTTGGGAAAAAAAGAAGGAAGAACCACATCTTGGTTCAAATGAAACCTCGATACCACCTTAGGAAGAAAGGCTGGATGAGGACGTAATACTACTCTGTCCTTATGGACAACCAGATATGGCTCCTTACAGGACAAGGCGGCTAATTCTGATACTCTTTTAGCCGAACAAATGGCTACTAAGAAAATCAATTTCCTGGTGAGAAGAACCAAGGAAATGTGCTGCAATGGTTCAAATGGTTGTTTCTGTAGAACCGACAGAACCAGGTTTAAGTCCCATGGACATATGGGAATACTAACCGGAGGGCTAATACGCATCACTCCTTGTATGAAAGCTTTGACTAGTGAATGCGAAGCCAAGGGCCTTTGAAAAAATATTGACAAGGCCGAAATCTGACCCTTGATAGTACTCAAGGCAAGCTTCCTATCCACAGCCCACTGTAGGAAGTCCAGGATCCTACCTATTATGTACTTACGCGGATGCCATTTCTTGGCCTCACACCACGCGATGTACGCCTTCCAGATCCTATAATAGATCTGCCTGGATACCGGCTTCCTGGCATTGATCATGGTAGATACCACAGGATTAGAGAGACCTCTCTTTTTTAGAATGTGGGCTTCAATAGCCAGGCCGTCAAACCTAGGGCTTGTAAGGAAGGGTGGTATATCGGTCCCTGCGAAAGCAGGTCCGGACGATGTGGGAGGGTCCAAGGACTCCCCACTGAAATTTTTACGATCTCCGCGTACCATGCTCTTCGGGGCCACGCTGGAGCCACCAGAATCACTGGTTCCTTTTCTACCCTGATTCTGCGGATTAATCGCGGTAACAATTGTGGCGGTGGGAATGCATATATCAGTTTGAACTGATCCCAAGGGAACACTAGGGCATCCGAGCCGCAAGCTAGGGGATCCCTTGTGCGAGACACAAATCTGTCCACCTTTGCGTTGAATCTGGATGCTAGCAGATCTACATCCGGTGTTCCCCACCGCTGGCATATTGCCTGGAAAACCTCGGGGTGAAGAGACCATTCCCCCGGGCATAATTGCTGGCGACTTAGAAAGTCCGCTCTCCAATTTTCCACTCCTGGGATGAAAACCGCGGATATGGCTGGGACATATCTTTCTGCCCATTCCAGGATGCAATTCGCTTCCCTCTGGGCTGCACGACTCCTGGTGCCACCCTGGTGATTGATATATGCCACTGCTGTGGCATTGTCTGATTGAATTCTGACAGGGGACCCTTGGAGTTTGGATGTCCATGCTACTAGGGCATACCGGGCTGCTCGTATCTCTAAGAGATTGATGGGCAGGGCCTTCTCTGCTTCTGACCACTTGCCCTGGAGAGACCATTGCTCCAGTACTGCCCCCCAGCCTATGAGGCTGGCATCTGTAGTGACCACCTTCCAAGAAACTGGACTGAAGGGTTTCCCTTTTTCCAGATTCTGGGGCACCAACCACCAATGGAGGCTCTTGCGAACGGAAGGGGACAGGGACATTGGTAAGTCTAAAGCCTGAACTTTTTTGTTCCAGGCTGACAGTATGGCCCTCTGCAAGTTCCTTGAATGGAATTGACCGTAGGGTACTGCTTCGAATGAAGCCACCATTTTTCCCAGCAGCCTCATGCACAGGCGTATGGATGGTTTTCTTTTTGTACCCACTAAGTGGGTCAAATCTTTCAAAGACGACGCCTTCTCTGGAGGTAAGAAAATCTTTCTCCGATTTGAATCCAGCCTTAGCCCCAAGTATTCCAGACTTATGACTGGTCTTAGAGCTGACTTGTCTCGGTTGATAATCCAACCGTGATATTCCAGATACTTGATTGTCTCGTGAATAGCTACTTCCAGTTTTTCCACTGAGTGGTCTATTAGTAGCAGGTCGTCTAAATATGCCATTATCGTTACACCCCGTGTTCTTAGATTGGCCAATAGTGGGGCCAGAATTTTTGTGAACACTCGTGGTGCTGTGGCCAGACCGAAAGGTAAGGCTCTGAACTGAAAATGGCGCCCTTCTACTACAAAGCGTAGAAATTTCTGGTGGGCCGGAAAGATGGGAATATGCAGATAAGCATCCTTTATGTCGATCGAGGCTAACCATTCCTGCCCCTGTAGGGCGGTGGCCACCGATCGGATCGACTCCATCCGAAAAGTCCTGATATGTAGGAATTTGTTTAGCCCTTTTAGATTTAATATGGGCCTCACGTCCCCATTTGGTTTGGGGACTGTGAAAAGGTTCGAGTAAAACCCGAACCCGCTTTCTTCCAAGGGAACCTTCATGATTACACCTTGGAGCAATAGTTGTTCTAGTGCCAGAAGGAGGGATCCTCTCTTCTGGGGATCGCTTGGCACGTTTGACCTCATAAAATGGGCAGGAGGAGTGTCTTTTAACTCCAGCTTGTATCCCAGACTTACTGCGGAGATCACCCATCTGTCTCTGATGGTGTCCCGCCAGGTCTCTGTGAACAACTGAAGTCTTCCCCCCACCCGATTGAGTGGGGGCAACCCTTCATGACTTGGGGGGAGGTTTCGTACCTCTCTTGACCCAGGGTTTCTTGTTACCCTGTGATTGTCCCTGAATTCTGCCCCCTGGATTTGACCGTGGAGGCCGTCTGAACTGTTTCACAGCCGATGTGCCAGGGACTGGAGAAGTAGGCCTCTTAAAAGAAGGACTTCTACCCTTGTTCTTAACCGGCAAGAGTGTACTTTTACCGGCAGAAATTTTCTGGATATACTTGTCCAGATCTTCTCCAAATAAGCGTTTTCCATGAAATGGGAAGCTAATCAGCAATTTCTTACAGGGAGCTTCAGCAGACCAGTTTTTGAGCCATAGAAGCCTACGCATATGTACTACAGACAGCGTAAAGCGGGAGGCCTGTTGGATTGTATCCTTTATGGCGTCTACCGCAAAACACAAGGCTCTAGGTAGGTCAGCTAGGGCAAGAGCCTGCTGATCTGGTAAGTCCCTTAAGACTTGTTTCAACTGATCCTTCACTGCTTGGCAGACCCCAATCGCTGCTACTGCAGGTTGTGTCACCATGCTTGCTGTAGAGAAAGCAGATTTTAGTAAAGACTCCAATTTTTTATCTATTGGGTCTTTGAACATTATCTACTGGACATGTCAGTGATTTATTCACAAAAGAGATGGCTGCGTCCACTGTGGGCACCTTCCATTTTTGTATGAACTTATCCTCCATGGGATAGATCACCGGAAATCTCTTGGGGGGAGTAAATATTTTATCAGGATGCTCCCAATCCTGGTAAATAAGCCCTTCCAATAAAGGGTGGATTGGGAAGGAACAGAGACAGAAGTGGTTGATGGCTCCACAAGAGGCATTTTAAATGCTGATCGGACCATGTTAGTCAGAGACTGAACCCATAATCTTTCAGCCTGAGATGCTGAGAAAGGTTCCTCTATAACCGAATCAACCTCATCCTGATCCCCTTCAGGCAGGTCGATCTCTGTGTGGGGCTGTTCCTCCACTAACAGGCACTCTGAAGGAGGAGACGGAGATCGGACGCGCTTTCCCTGTGACAGGGAAGCAGCGATCAATGCTGTTAATCTCTCTTCCAATCCTCCCAGAGCTGAGGAAAAAACCTCCTCTGTTATATATACAGGAGCAGGTGGACTGGGGACAGCCGCAGCACCAGGTACTCCTGCGGGGTTCCTACGGCTACTAACCTCTGAAATTTCAGGGGAGATTGGTGCAGTACAAGCATGCCCAAAATAGTCAGAGCCCGATGGAGACCCCTTTGGCTTCTTGGAAGACTTATTTCCAGAGCGTCTGGACGACATATCCTTTAAGCACAAAGCTGAGGTATTCCCGTTGTCATAGACTATTACCAGTAAAATTGGTGTAACAGTTGCTGCTATATACCAGCTGGTGTCCACTAAAGTGTCTTTCTATGGGGATGCCTGCATCAACCGCCTCTGTGTGCCACCGTTTTGTTGCTAGCTCTGATTGCATCCAGCTGACACTTGTACTGTGTCTTTTATCCATGCTGGGACGCCTGCACATGCGCAGAAGCGCCGCGGCGCGCATCGAGCGTCATCCACCCGCCCCGCACCTTTCATAGGAGGCGCGTGCACGCGCCCGCGCGCACGCCTTAGGCGCTCTTTTTTGAAAACAAGCAGGGACTAGGAGCCAGGGCCCTTTTTGCCGGAGGGCCTGTGCGGTGGATGAGCGCAGCAACAGGGCAGAGGAAGTGGATTCCCACAGAGAAACTTACCAACTGCCTGGATCTTTTGACTTGAAAAATAACCAAAGATCCACATGACAAGAAAAATGGACCACAGCGGTCTCTAGTGGTTTAACACAGGTACCGCGGTCTCCTTTTTTTTTTTTTCTTGACTACTATTAAAATTTTACATTTTCCAGTAGTTACAGGCATGCACAGATATTAGCGGGAATACCGTTAGGTAACAGACAGAAAGACAAATTAGGCTTGGGGGTCCCCCAATAGAACCAAGTTCCTGGGGGCCCCCACTTACCTGTTCCCCGCCGCAGGACTTTGTTTGGTCCACAGAAGCCCAAACTTCACCTCTCACGGCAGGCATTGTATTTAAACCTTCAGGGTCCGGGTTCCCAAGGATTCCACTCCCCTGGACCTGTATAGCACCCTGCACAGACATCTTGGTCGTGGGTATGACCAGAGCTCTGGATCCCAGGGTCCAGCCCTCCTAAGAGAGGCATTACAGGCAAAACCTTGCTCTTCTGTTGCAAGGCCCGGGTACCGACCGTTTAGCTATGAAACTTTTTTGGTCGGATCCGGAACAGCTTACTAAGGCCCATAAAAGAACCTGTACGCAAGCCCAGTGAAAACACATGTTACTCTTTGGCCAACACCTTAGACACTGGCAAAAAACTGAGGTGCTCCCGGATGGGAGGGGCTTATATAGGGGAGGGTACTTCCGGTTTTGGAAGTTGCCAGTGCCAGCACCTGAAGGTATCTATATAACCCATTAGTAATGACTAAGTCGCTCTGTGTCCCGTGATGTACGAAAAATAAATTTGTGGATTTTTTTTTCTTTTGCTATCGCATCATCAACCTTGAGCATATTAAATATACAGAGGAATGCCTCATTAAAATTCAAGCAACTCATTTGGTGTTATGTTTTTTTTTTTTTTTTGCCATTTATACTTACTTCGGTGGATGGAGCATCAGGCTGATGCTGCAGCTGTCCCCCGGCGTCTGTGCACTGAGAACCGAGCCACCGAACACCGCCGATGGCTCAGTTCTCACTCCTCCCTGAGCAGAGCCATGCTGACTGTCAGTCCGCATGACTTTTTCTCTACTTCTCAGCGCTCATTGGAGCACAGAGCAGTGGAGGGGCGGGGAGAGGCTGTCTCAGCAGCTTGCTGAGACTGCCATCAATCAGGGCAGCTGGCGGATCCCGACTTGGAAGTCGTGATGAAGCGCTGCCCCGACTGATGGCAGTGATGTCAGCGAAGAACGGACTTCAGACCGCTCTCCGCTGAAAACGGGTCACAGGAGTGCAAAACGAATTGCACTCCTGTGACCCAGAGGAGAAGCCCAGCCTAAAAGGCTCAGGCTGGACTTCTCCTTTAATGGCCACGGCAGGCACAGGAAATCTGACTTAACAATGGTATATAGGACAGCATTTCTAGTTGTGGCCATCATGAGTAAGGCCAGATGATATATGTAGCATTTACTTCCGGAATCCATCTGCACTTAGCTCAGGCAGGCAGGAGGGCGTGCCTAACTGAAAGAGTCCCCTCCTCCAGGTGAAAGAAGCAACCAAAGAAAAGTATTTAAAAAAAAAAGCTTAAAGTGGTTGTAAAGGCACCTTACATTTTTTTTTCTACCTTCTGAGCATAAGGGTAAAAAAAACCTTCTGTGTGCAGCAGCCCCCCCCCCCCCCAATACTTACCTAAACCCTCTCTCAATCCAGCCTGAGCCTTGTCTCTCCAGGGACTCACACTCCTGATTGGCTTTTGACAGTAGCAGGAGCCAATGAGCAGACAGAGGGGGCGGGGCCAAGCCACAGCTCTATGTCTGAATGGACACAGAGCAGCGGCTCGGGTGCCCCCCATAGTAAGCTTCTTGCTGTGGGGGCAGGAGCATGGTGGAGGGACCCGAGAAGAGGCAGATCTGGGCTGCTCTGTGCAAAACCACTGCACATAGCAGGCAAGTATAGACATGTTTTTTTTTTTTTTTAAATCTAATATACTGTAAGGGCCCTTTCACACGGGCGGACCAGTCAGTTTTTTAGGCGGACCTGACCGGGCGCTCCGTGCACCTCTATGGAGCCACGGATGTCAGCAGTGACATGCCCGCTGACATCCGACCCCATCCGATCCGCCAAAGTGTGACGAAGGAAAATAGGATTTTTATAACAGCTTACCTGTAAAATCCTTTTCTTGGAGTACATCACGGGACACAGAGCGACATAGTCATTACTAATGGGTTATATAGATACCTTCAGGTGCTGGCACTGGCAACTTCCAAAACCGGAAGTACCCTCCCCTATATAAGCCCCTCCCATCCGGGAGCACCTCAGTTTTGTAGCAAAGCAATAAGTGTCCCCAAAGAGGGGTGGGAGCTCTGTGTCCCGTGATGTACTCCAAGAAAAGGATTTTACAGGTAAGCTGTTATAAAAATCCTATTTTCTTTCTCGTACATCACGGGACACAGAGCGGCATAGTCATTACTATGTGGGATGTCCTAAAGCAATGCCCAATGAGGGGGGGGATACACCATACATAAGCTGAGCGCTATCAGACATGAGGATCTTTTGCGGCCTGCAACACACTGCGCCCAAAGGCGACATCCTCCTGTCTTCTAACGTCCACCTGGTAGAACCTAGTAAAACGTGTGTACTGAAGACCACGTTGCGGCCTTACAGATTTGAGCCAGGGAGGCCTGGTGATGCACTGCCCATGAAGTTCCAACTGCTCTCGTGGAGTGCGCCCTAACTTTGAACGGAGGCGGTCTCCTTCTCAAACCATAGGCTTGCATTATGACCTGTCGAATCCACTTGGCTAAAGTAGATTTTGACGCTGCCTGACCCTTTCTGGGGCCTTCTGGCAGAATAAACAAAGTACCCGTTCTGCGAATCTGAGCAGTGGCTTTTAGATAAGCTTTAACTGCTCTTACTACATCCAAAGAATGCAATAACTTTTCCTCTACCGAACTAGGTTTGGGGAAAAAAGAAGGAAGAACCACATCTTGGTTCAAATGAAACCTTGATACCACCTTAGGAAGAAAGGCTGGATGAGGACGTAACACTACTCTGTCCTTATGGATAACCAGATATGGCTCTTTACAGGACATAGCTGCTAATTCCGACACTCTTTTAGCCGAACAAATGGCTACTAGAAAAAACAATTTCCTGGTGAGAAGAACCAAGGAACTATGCTGTAATGGTTCAAATGGTTGTTTCTGTAGAACCGACAGAACCAGGTTTAGATCCCATGGACATATGGGAATATTAACCGGAGGACTAATACGCATCACTCCTTGTATAAAGGCTTTGCTAGTGAATGCGAAGCCAAGGGCCTTTGAAAAAATATTGAAAAGGCCGAAATCTGACCCTTGATAGTACTCAAGGCAAGCTTCCTATCTACAGCCCACTGTAGGAAGTCCAGAATCCTACCTATTACGTACTTACGTGGATGCCATTTCCTGGCCTCACACCACGCGATGTACGCCTTCCAGATTCTATAGTAGATCTGCCTGGATACCGGCTTCCTGGCATTGATCATGGTAGATACCACAGGATTAGAGAGCCCTCTCTTTTTTAGAATGTGGGCTTCAATAGCCAGGCCGTCAAACCTAGGGCTGGTAAGGAAGGGTGGTATATCGGTCCTTGCGAAAGCAAGTCCGGACAACGTGGGTGAGTCCAAGGACTCCCCACTGACATTTTACAATCTCCGCGTACCACGCTCTTCGGGGCCACGCTGGAGCCACCAGAATCACTGGTTTCTTTTCTACCCTGATTCTGCGGAGTAATCGAGGTAACAATTGTGGCGGTGGGAATGCATATATCAGCTTGAACCGATCCCAAGGGAACACTAGGGCATCCGAGCCGTAAGCTAGGGGATCCCTTGTCCGAGAGACAAACCTGTCCACCTTTGCGTTGAATCTGGATGCTAGAAGATCTACATCCGGTGTTCCCCACCGCTGACATATTGTCCAGAAAACCTCGGGGTGAAGGGACCATTCCCCTGGGCATAATTGCTGGCGACTTAGAAAGTCCGCCTTCCAATTCTCCACTCCTGGAATGAATACCGCAGATATGGCTGGGACATATCTTTCTGCCCATTTCAGGATGTAATTTACTTCCCTCTGGGCTGCACGACTCCTGGTGCCACCCTGATGATTGATATATGCCACTGCTGTGGCATTGTCTGATTGAATTCTGACAGGGGACCCTTGGAGTTTGGATGTCCATGCTACTAGGGCATACCGGGCTGCTCGTATCTCTAAGAGATTGATGGGCAGGGCCTTTTCTGCATCCGACCATCTGCCCTGGAGAGACCATTGCTCCAGTACTGCTCCCCAGCCTATAAGGCTGGCATCTGTAGTGACCACCTTCCAAGAAATCGGACTGAAGGATTTCCCTTTTTCCAGATTCTGGAGAACCAACCACCAACGGAGGCTCTCGCGAACGGAAGGGGACAAGGACATTGTAAGTCTAGGGCCTGAACTTTTTTGTTCCAGGCTGACAGTATGGCCCTTTGCAAATTCCTTGAATGGAATTGACCGTAGGGTACTGCTTCGAATGATGCCACCATTTTTCCCAGCAGCCTCATGCACAGGCGTATGGACGGCTGTCTTTTTTGTACCCACTAAGTGGATCAAATCTTTCAAAGACAACACCTTTCCTCGAGGCAAGAATATTTTTCTCTGGCCTGAATCCAACCTTAGCCCCAAGTATTCCAGACTTTTGACTGGTTTTTAGGGCTGACTTGTCTCGGTTGATAATCCAACCGTGAGATTCCAGATACTTGATTGTCTTGTGAACGACCACGTCTAGTTTTTTCACTGAGTGGTCTATCAGCAACAAGTCATCTAGATATTCCATTATCATTACACCTTGTGTTCTTAGATTGGCCAATAAAGGGCCAGAATTTTTGTAAACACTCGTGGTGCTGTGGCCAGACCGAAGGGTAAGGCCCTGAACTGAAAATGGCGCCCTTCTACTGCAAAGCGTAGAAATTTTTGGTGGACTGGAAAGATGGGAATGTGCAAATAAGCATCTTTGATGTCGATCGCGGCTAACCAATCCTCCCCTTGTAGGGCAGTGGCCACCGATCGGATCGACTCCATCGGAAAGTCCTGATATACAGGAATTTGTTTAGCCCTTTTAGAACTAATATGGGCCTCCCGTCCCCGTTTGCTTCGGGACTGTAAAGAGGTTTGAGTAAAACCCGAACCCCCATTCTTCCAGGGGAACCTCCATAATTACTCCTTGGAGCAATAGTTGTTCTAGTGCCAACAGGAGGGACTCTCTCTTCCGGGGATCCCTTGGCACGTTTGACCTCAAAAATGGGAAGGAGGAGAGTCTTAACTCCAATCTGTATCCCAAACATACTGCGGAGAGCACCTATCTGTTTTGATCGTATCCCGCCAGGTCTCTTGCGAACAACTGGAGTCCTCCCCCCACCCGACTGAGTGGGGGCAACCCTTCAATGAATTTAACTTTGGGGGAGGTTTTGTACCTCCCCTAAACCAGGGTTTCCCATTACCCTGTGATTGTCCCTGTTTTTTACCCCCGGGAATTGACCGAGGAGGCCGTCGGAACTGTTACACAGCCGATGCCCCAGGGACTGGAGAAGCAGGCCTCTTAAAAGAGGGACCTCTAACTCTGTTTTTAACCGGCAAGAGTGTATTTTTACCGCTGGAAATTTTCTGGATATATTTGTCCAGGTCTTCCCTGAATAAGCGTTCACCATGAAATGGGACGCTAACCAGCCATTCTTTACAGGGAGCTTCAGCAGACCAGTTTTTGAGCCATAGAAGCCTACGCATATGTACTACAGACAGCGTAAGGCGGGAGGCCTGATGGATTGAATCCTTTATGGCGTCAACCGCAAAGCCTAAGGCTCTAGGTAGATCAGCTAGGGCAAGGGCCTGCTGATCTGTCAAGTCCCTCAAGACCTGTTTCAACTGATCCTTCACTGCTTAGCAGACCCCACTGCTGGTTGTGTCACCAAGCTTGCTGTAGAAAAAAGCAGATTTTCATAAGGACTCCAATCTTTTATCTATTGGGTTCTTGAACATTTGGACATTATCCACTGGACATGTCAGTGATTTATACACACAAGAGATGGCTGCGTCCACTGTAGGGACCTTCCATTTTTTGATGAACTTATCCTCCATGGGATAGACCACCGGAAATCTCTTGGGGGGAATAAATATTTTCTCAGGATGTTCCCAATCCTGGTAAATGAGCCCTTTCAGTAAAGGGTGAAGTGGAAAAGAACAGACAGTCTGGGGGCTTCTAGCGACCCCAACGAGGATACAGTAGTGGTTGATGGTTCCGCAAGGTGCATTTTTAAATGCTGATCGGACCATGTTAGTCAGAGACTGAACCCATAATCTTTCAGCTTGAGATGCTGAGAAAAGGTTCCTCGACTGTTGATTCCTCTATAACAGAATCAACCTCATCCTGATCCCCTTCAGGCAGGTCGATCCCTGTATGGGACTGTTGCTCCGCTAACAGGTACTCTGAAGGAGGAGACGGAGATCGGGCGTGCTTTCCCTGACAGGGAGGCAGCGATCAATGTTGACAATCTCTCTCTAATCCTCCCAGAGCTGAGGAAAAAACCTCCTCTATTACATACACAGGAGCAGGTGAACTGAGGACAGCCACAGTACCAAGTACCCCTGCGGGGTCTCTACTGTCACTTACCTCTGAACTTCAGGGGAGACTGGTGCAGCAGAAGCATGCCCAAGATCCTCAGAGCCCGATGAGGCCCCCTTCGCTTCCTGGAAGATTCAGTTCCGGAGCTTCTGGACGGCATATTCCTAAGCCTAAAGCTGAGGTATTCCAGCCGTAATACACCACTTTTACTGAGAATAGTCTAGCACAATTGCTGCTATATAACAGTTGGTGTCTACTAAATTGCCTTTCTAGGGGATGCCTGCATTAACCGCCTCTGTGTGCCTTTATACTGTTGCTAGCTCTGTCTGTGCACTTCAATAGCCAGCTATGATTGTGCTTTAAAACACGCTGGACGCCCGCACATGCGCAGTAGCGCCGCGGCGCACACCGAGCGTCATCCACCCGCTCCGCCCCTTTTTCCAGATCGCCTCTATATATAGAGGCGCGCGCACGCGCGCGGGCATGTGCGCCTTCGGCGCCTTTTTTGAAAAAAATAAGGAGCTAGATGGGAGCCAGGGTCCCTGCCGCAGCTTCCCAGCAGAGAACATACCAACTGCCTGGATTTGATTTTGGAAGAAAAAAATCCACATTACAAGAAAAATAACCATAGCGGCCTCTAGTGTCTAACACAGGTACCGCGGTCTTACATTTTTTTTTTTTTTTCTTGCCTACTATTAAAATTTTTACATTTTCTCAGTAGTAACAGGCATACACAGAATATTAGCGGGAATACCTTAGGTAACAGGCAGAAAGACAAAATAGGCTTGGGGGTCCCTCAATAGAACCAAGTTCCTGAGGGCCCCCACTTACCTTTTCCTCGCCGCAGGACTCTGTTTGGTCCACAGAAGCCCAAACTTCACCTATCACGGCAGGCATTGTAATTAAACCTTCAGGGACCGGGTTCCCAAGGATTCCACTCCCCTGGACCTGTATAGCACCCTGCACAGAAAACATCTTGGTCGTGGGTATGACCAGAGCTCTGGATCCCAGGGTCCAGCCCTCCTAAGAGAGGCATTACAGGCAAAACCTTGCTCTTCTTTTGCAAGGCCCGGGTACCGACCGTTTAGCTATGAAGCTTTTTTGGTCGGATCCGGAATAGCTTACTGAGGCCCAAAAGAACCTGTACGCAAGCTCAGTGAAAAACACATGTTACTTCTTGGCCAACACCTTAGACACTGGCAAAAAACTGAGGTGCTCCCGGATGGGAGGGGCTTATATAGGGGAGGGTACTTCCGGTTTTGGAAGTTGCCAGTGCCAGCACCTGAAGGTATCTATATAACCCATTAGTAATGACTATGTCGCTCTGTGTCCCGTGATGTACGAGAAAGAAAACCCTATTTTCCATCCGTCTGGTGGATCGGATGACAACGGACTCTACGGTCCGTCGTCATCCGATCCCCCATAAGGGAGAGCGGTACTCTGACAGGTCAGTCCCTGCACAGTGTGCAGAGACAGACCTGTCATCAGCCTACTCAGCGGGGATCGACGGAGCGATCCCCACTGAGCTAAAGCGGAGCCCGCACACAGACAGCCCTGTGTGAAAGGGCCCTAACAGTAAACAATATACATATGTATCAACATAGTAAAATCTTACCCTCACTTGAGTTCTTTAAAAAAGAGACCCTGTCACCAGACCATTCAACAAACATATTTTAGGCATTTTATTTATCGGTTATAGCAATAAGACTGCTGCAGGACTCTGCCATCCTGGATGCAGATAGCAACCTCAGCTGTCCCTCAAGTGACACACTTTAGGTTTCCCTAGATGGGGCTTGTGCCAAGGAGCCAACTTTCCTGGAATAGTCACTTTTTTTTTTTTTGTTAAAAGACACATTGCAAGTGAAGAAAAAAAAAAAGGAGTATGGAAAAGAAAACATTGCAAGTAAGCACAGTATTTTGCTTTTACCTGCAATTTTTGAGCCCAACTCCAAGAAATTATAAATGCAGTGGGGGCTGCGCCCCCTCTGCATGGGTTAACTGCTCATTTTGACTAGGAAAAAGGAGAAGCTCCCTTACTTACGGATCCTCCGCTCCTCCAGCAGATGGTGCTCCCCCATGCTTCAGCGATGGACTATCCCTCTGCGTTCTCACATTCATCTCATGGCTATGGCCCCTCATTGGTGTTAATGACGTCAGGATCTTAGGCAGCCCATAGACGGTGCAAAATTTTTTCATGCAACCACGGGGGCAGGGAAAGCATCCCTAAAACAGCCGCTTGCGATAATCTGAAGCAAATTCAGCAGGCTGGTTGTACACAAGTTGTTTAACGGTTCGAATCTCAGCCAGTTCAGCAGGAACGTGTATGGCCAGCCTTAGACTAGTGGAGCATGGGGGAGAAGATGCTGTGGGGACCAGTAGAAAAGCGGAGGATCCAGTAAGTAAATCTGCTTTTCTTTGTCACCTAGATCTAAATGTTTTGAACAGGTGCATCCGAGCTACTATCTCCTATGCAATGCCTGGTGGGCATCAAGAACACAGAACTCAGCCTGTGAAGGCTATGTAAACTTACATATAGTCTATGCAAAAAGGGAGAAAGGCTGGTGCCATGGAAGTTGGCTAAAACATTGTTTTATTAATGCATGTGAATAACAGTCAAAAAGAAAGTCAATGTGTTTTGGCCATCAGGCCATGATTAAGGCCTGATGGCAGAAACGCGTTTTGAATTTCTTTTTGACTGTTATTCACATGCAATAATAAAACAATGTTTTAGCCAACTTCCATGGCACCAGCCTTTCTCCCTTTTTGCATAGATCTAAATTACCATTTAACCCTTGCAGTGCGAGCACAGCTCCACTGCAATGGATAACTTTATAGTTTCCAGGAGTTTGACTTTATAGCTGGTGACAGGGTCTCTTTACGCCTATCCATTTTTTAGGCGCAAGGCTAGGCATATGTTTAGGTGTGACTGGCTATAGATTTCTGAGTACACCCAAAGAAATGGAATAAAGAAGAGGTTAGAAATACCACATAAAACCTATCCTAAAGTAGAACTGTGTCAGACTATGGGCATTTAAGTATTTACATATTCCCATCACTTAATAATGTTTATAATGACCCCTCATTGACGCTGCATCTGCAGGCACTGTGAAATAATTCATTCTCACTCATAGCAAAAAGTACTGTTTCAAAGCGAGTATGCAATAACCCAGTGAATCACATCTCATATGCATACTTCTTTCAGGTCAGTGAAACAGAACGTACTGATGGAATGAAGGTAGTCACAATGACAGCTTATGGGAACCTGCACAATACAACATTCCAGATATCAAATGTCCTCAAATTTTTCATAACTATAATATAATATTAGCTTATAACATCTGGCTACATTTTCACTATACACCAGAGGTTCTGGACATGAAACTGGCCGGAGGGGGCAAAAAGCAATGATTTGCAAGGCTCTGGCCACTATCCAGAAATCATTTTATTTTTGGGATGTGTGTTGTAGGAAGAGGTGTGAATGCCTTCTGTCTTAAAGTTTTTTTTATGCAATCAGTGCTTGAAGAAGAAATGCTTTGAGATATGAAGGACATAATTGAGAGGCTCATTACCAGTAATTGCATAGAAAAGCTCCATTTGCAGACCATATAAAATGACAGGGAAGTCACTGAGCAGTTCACCAGATGTATTGAGATCAGATTTCCATGCAGGCACTACTAGTCTGTCTGACACCAATAATTCAACTTCCAAGAATGCCCAGTGCTCTCTGTGAGGCTTGTGGTCTTCCAGGGCTGCCCACAGGAAGACCTTGCACCAATAATGAGAGGAGATGAGACAGCTTCTGTCTGCTCTATCATTAGTACATCAGCAATATTTAAATTTTTGCATAAGTCGGAAAAATTATATATCAATGAATACAGTGTGTATCGTTTATAACTGCCTGGAGTTCAGATTTAATACAAGAAATGTAAATAGACAGTGGAGCGCTAATATTAATAAGTCCATATACTGTATCAAAACACCAATATGTGATATCTTCAGTGGTGCCAGATAACATTCATTCAGGTGACTCCGTGGGTAAGCAAAAGGAGGAGAGAGAAGCGCCAAGCCAATCCTTTAAACAGCTTAGGAATTTATACAGTATATAAGTATAAAACAGTAAAAACTTGCGTGAAAAATGTTGGAGCACTTGCAGAGTGCTAGAGCGGGTGGGAACTTCCACATGCAGTGTCACAGAAGGGTTGCCGGAAAGTCTCTATTGAGGGATCCACCAGAGCCGTGTGTTAGCCGCAGCTGGAGCCTCGAAAAGCCTCATGGAGACGTCTGCTGTGTGTCTCTGGGTGGGAGTGGTCCACGGCTGCAAACTGGGGAGCCGCCCACATGCTGTTTGGACAATCAGAATGCATTTCGAAGGCACGGCCTCGCCTTCTTCATCAGCCAACGCAAGCCAGTGGCCATGATAACAAGGAGCCGCATCACATGGTGTAACACCAAGGCAGAGCAACACTTATCCGGAAGAGCCCCCATATACCTAAAATAAGCTAGAGACACCCGCTGCCAAACAGCTTGCAAGGACACATCACCTATTAAATTAATTGGCTTTTATACACAAGATAAGTTAAAACAATAAGAGTAAAAAAACAAGAAGAAATTCCTCTTGCCCAAAGAGCAACATAACCCAATATCAAATATGGGATTGAATAAAACTACTAGATTTCTAAGGAGTAAGGACATATGAATATGAAATCACATGACTTAGTCCACGCCCATCCTTTACAATGCCATAATTGTGAATAAATTAACAGTCAGATATAAAACAATTTAATGTCAAAATCAACATTTAATCCAGCAGGAATTAAAACCTTAGTCTCATGTATTCAGTACGATTCCCTACAGCTAAACTGGAGTATAAAATTTCCCCCTTCAGCTTAGCCGTAGGGAATCGTACTGGATACATGAGACTAAGGTTTTAATTCCTGATGGATTAAATGTTGATTTTGACATTAAATTGTTTTATATCTGACCGTTAATTTATTCACAATTATGGCATTGTAAAGGATGACCGTGGACCAAGTCATGGGATTTTATATTCATATGTCCTTAGAAATCTAGTAGTTTTATTCAGTCCCATATTTGATATTGGGTTATGTTGCTCTTTGGGCAAGAGGAAATTCTTCTTGTTTTTTATTCTTATTGTTTTAACTTATCTTATGTATAAAAGCAAATTGCTTTAATAGGTGATGTGTCCTTGCAAGCGTTTTGGCAGCGGGCGTCTCTAGCTTATTTTAGGTATATGGGGACACTTCTGCATAAGTGTTGCTCCGCCTTGGTGTTACACGATGTGACGCGGCTCCTTGTTATGACAATGGCTTGCGCTATATAAAGCGGGTGTCGACGTTATTTCTGTATTCGCTGATGAAGTCCCCCTCCCTGGGATGTAACGCGTATGAACGAACGGAAGTCACGTGACGTCACCCGCGGCCATCGATGACTCACACGCATGTTCACCAAGCACTGGGTTTCAGTGCTCCACTTTGTGGCTACGGAGATTGCTTTCCCCCTCCTTTATCGGAAGTTTGAGCACTCGTCCAGTATACCGGGAGGAGCGTGTCAGGATTTGTCACCATCCTTTCTGACTGCCGATACTTCAATATACCCTGTAAGGGAAAGGGTGTATGACCCTCTGTAACCAAGGGTCCACGCAGGGAGGTGAGCAGCCATTTTTTCTGTTGGTGGAGGTTTACCCATGGAGTCACCTGCATAAATGTTTTCTGGCACCACTGAAGACATCACATATTGGTGTTTTGATATATGGACTTATTAATATTAGCGCTGCACTGTCTATTTACATTATACTATGGGATTTGAATATTTGACCCTTGGTGTTTAGCAGCGTAAAGAGGGTTATTGGATTTATTGCACTGGTTGTTTTCTTTTCAATACGTTAATACAAAAAATTACTCAAAAATCGAAAATGATCACTCCAAATTCAAAGTAGGCAGCATAAAGGTTTATTCGATTTGTCTGGTTATTTATTAGCAAATCACACAGAGCTAAACGATTAGTTCCATAAAAAAGTAAAGTTATTATATAGAAAAACATTTTTTCCCCTAAGAGTTGTTAACCTATTAGCTGCAGATGAGTCTATAGTGCATTGCCCTGCAATGTATTTCAATTCCTCTTTAACAAGGAGTGGGATCTATGGACAGAGACACCATTACTAAACCATTAATCATAGAAAGTCAGGGTCATATAAAAGATCCTGGGAGTTTAAGACTGCAGAAATCTCTAGAGTTCAACAAGAATATCTACATCCGATTGGCAACAAACTTCCGTACAGGAACAATAAATATACACTGAAGTGGGAGTCTCGGCAAAAGCCTCTCCTCTGTACCTCTGACAGCAGGAGTGTGGAAAGGTAATGAACAGAGGTAAGAGATCAGCTACCAGTCTTGGTACGTGGCTCTAGCGCTTCAATATTCTCTATGGCGCTGGAGGTCCTCTGGACTCAGACATAGGCCCTCGTAGTCCCGGATGGCTTATTCTACAAAGAAGTGTACAAAGGACACAGGAAATGCACCTCGTCGTGATGGCTCGCCATCTATATGTCCAATCTGTGAAGTAAATTTAGATATAAAATTAGTACAGGCCAAACAATATAATCCTACTAGATGTAGTAGTAGCATGGGTGGCTAAAAACTAATTCCAAAAAAACAAGGAGAGGGGCGCCTCTGAGATAGATATCAATGTAACATTTATTAATAGCAATATTCACTCACATGTAAAATGAAGTGGTTGTATTCAGCTGGGTGGAAGAGTAGAGGAACTACAGGTCACAGAAGGTCCATGGGGCTGGCACCAAAAGAAATCCTGTTAGTGAAGCGAGTGATGATGGGCACAACAGGAGACTTCCTTCTGAGAGTTTCTTTCATGACCACAGCAGGTTCAAAACTTAAATGCAGAGTGAAGAAATAAAGAGTTCAAACTGGCAGTAAAAAGGCAGGTTCCAGAGCAGTAGTTGGGGGAGGAGGACGTCCGAGCCGGATGGCTGGCTGTGCTGTGCCCACAAGACCTCGCTATGCTTCCGGGTAGATGGAGAGGCACGACCGTGTGATCAGTGTTCAGAGCTTCGCTGTTGATGACAGAACAGTGGCACTCCTTTGTCAAGCAAAGTAGTGCCGCTGTTCTGTCATCAACAGCGAAGCCCGCTCAGAAATGCGTTGCATCCTAATGACGTCACAGCCCGGTGCTGCAACCTGTTGTGCTGTCCAAGCCTCGCTCTGAACACCGATCACACGGCCGTGCCTCTCCATCTACCCAGGAGCATAGCGAGGTCTTGTGGTCACAGCACAGCACAGCCAGCCATCCGGCTCGGACGTCCTCCTCCCCCAACTACTGCTCTGGAACCTGCCTTTTTACTGCCAGTTTGAACTCTGTATTTACGTTTTTTAAGTTTTGAACCTGCTGTGGTCATGAAAGAAACCCTCAGAAGGAAGTCTCCTGTTGTGCCCATCATCACACGCTTCCCTAAATGTTACATTGATATCCATCTCAGAGGCGCCCCTCTCCTTGTTTTTTTGTTCTAGCTCACTGGAAACCGGCTTCTGGTCCTGTTGGTGGCTGCCCTGACTGCCCTTCCCCCATTAATGCACTCAAGAGTATTATCTCTCTTTTTACTGGCCTTGGACTATTCGGTACTCAATATTCTATCCATATACTGAGGTACTTGTACATTGCGCCTGTACTACTTTTTTTTTTTTTTTTAAACTTATTCCAGCCATTGATTTTTTTCTTTTTAAGACCGTATGCATAACTTTTTCCCCAGGTGTCTTTGTTCCAGTCCATTACATCATGAGGCCTCTTCCTTGTTCGATAGTCCTGAATTTTGCAGAAAATGCATTCTCTGCATCATCCTTTTGTGGGTCCAGGGCATCCTAATGATGTGCCCACAGGGGAAGGCCCATTATGTTTTTGGTTCATTTGTATGGAGTTGAATGATGACAGGCTTCAATCACCCCAGAAGAGGACCAACCCTGGATACCAGAGGCAGGCATCGTGGGGCAGTGCTTGAGAGGATGTGAGTATCGAAGCCTCAATTTTTTTTTTTACCTAAAATGCAGCACACAGATGTGCATAGTGTCTAGTTCTGTGTCCATCTGTACACAGCAGTATGTATACGTATGTGTCCATTCACACAACTGTGCTGGGCAGCAGCTTGTACCGCTGAGTTCACCAGTGTAAAAAAAAAAAATAGGACATACAGGGGTTGATTTACTAAAACTGGAGAGTGCAAAATTGGGTACAGCTCTGCATAGAAACCAATCAGTTTCCAGGTTGTTTTTTTCCCAAAGCTTAAAAGGATAAGTTCACTTAAAAAAAATGCACATTTACAAGCTGACAGCCGCAAAGGATGTCGGGACTTATAGTTCATTCATACACAGAGCTCTGAATGACAAATGTGTGGGCTTCATGGAAGGAGGGGGGGGGGGAAATCGAGCAGCGGCTGCAGCATTAGGAACATGTTACCAAAAGATGAACGTATCCTTTAATTGAACAAGCTGAAGTTAGAAGCCGATTGGTTTCTATGCAGAGCTGCACCAGATTTTGCACTCGCCAGTTTTAGTAAATCAACCCCAAAGTGTCTGCTGCTGTATTTAACACTGTATGCATGTAAATAAACATTTCTATGTGTATCAGCATACAGAGCTAATGTAGCCTATTAGCTGCCACTAGACAATATGTAAATATGAACCACTGATTACACACTTGATATTTACATGTCGGCCCTGAATGGCCACCTGTGTCCTAACAACCAAGGACATTAGGCAGCAGGAGCTGTCTGTGTCCTAGCAATTGATAGGCTGCATTAACGCTGCATGCTTGTAAACATTTCACCAACGTTGCATGCATACAGCGTTTGGACAGCTTTAGAAAACTAAAAGAAGATGCTGTATAATACTTACCTGTCAGGAGCTCCTTCCAGCTGCCAGCAAATGAACACTACATCATATGATATATGACATAGTGGGTTGTTCAGGGACACCTAGCCAAGCAGGGACTCTGCCTGAAGGGAGGGGGGGGGGGGGCTGGAGGTTAAGGGTAAACTAGGTTAGCTGTAGATTAGGTTTTAGGCCCATTTAAAGTAAACCTGCCATAAACCTGCCCATTTCAAACTGACCATGTGGTGAAAGATACATCATCAATCCAAATCAGTGAAAACTGCACGTCAAGATGATACAGAGATGCAGGCAACTGAAATTAGAACCATATCTGCATTTTATCAAAAAATTAGGCTTTGCCCAACCTTCCAGGCATCCCTATTGGTCAACAAGCCTGGCCATTACAATATAGTACTTTTGGGGCAAACAATGATTGGGCCAAGCTTAAGGCGGGCCATACATAGAGCAAATTTATTTTCTGCAACCACAGGTTGCAGGAAAGAAATTCACAAAATTTACCCATCAACACACACAGACAGTGTTGATGTGGGAATCCCCCCTGGCAGGCCATTGTCTTCTCCCGGTGGGGAAAGCAGTCCCTGCTGGGAGAAGACCATGATTATCACTAGCGATAACGATAATCGCAAGAGAATCCGTCAGGCTGGTTGTACCCAAGTTGATCAACTTGGTACATTCAGCCTGCCCATTAAAATTTACAATCTCGGTCGGTTCAGATTCGAACCGTGTATGGGCGGCCTTACTCTTAAGGAATAGCTGCCTGCATTTCTGGAATGAATGTGGCATTCTCTGAAGGAGACCTCTTCCTATACATTTTTTATCATATGCTCAATAAGTGCAGGGCAAAAATGAAGCATGGACTATATAAAGCAATTAATCCTGACCTGAAAATGTGATCTTATTATTCAAGCTACAGCAGCCATAGAACTTATTGGCACGTTTTAAAACCAGCAATATTGGCTGACAATGCTGCCTTCATGTTTGTCATTAGAGAATCATGGACAAAGCCACTGTCTGGTTATCAGACTGATACATTTTTTATCAATGCTTACAAAATTACTGGCATGGAACAAATATAGCAAATTATAGGAATTCTGACACTCATCTGCAGCATGGGTCTTCTGGGTCTGTGATTAAAAAAGCATTGATACAAGGTACAGCCAAGTCACAAGCATTTTTGGAAGGAAGCAAACATAAGCAGCCTTTATACTTCTGTCATGATAAAGTCACTTTAAATTGTCCACTCTGAGCCCAGAAGAGTCTACTCACCCACCACTCCTGGTCCTCTTCTCCATCTACCACAATGATCTCCCCCTCTACGAAGGTCAGCTCATCTGGATTGTCTGCCATGCAGTTGTATACTGCTTTCCCTTTTTTGATCTTTGGTTTTGCCTGTAAGTCAACATATTTTACACAGTCATCAAAGCCTTTGGTTCTGTTTCTGACTTGCTAAGTTAACAAAGAAAGAGCAATGGAACATTTCTGTCAAAAGCTTTTGGCCTTTTCAAGTTGTTGCACATCTTACTGTAGCGGAACCTCACTCTCCTTCTTGGTTATTTTGAATGGCTTGTGTCTAGGGGTACCTGGGAGAGGAGAGTGCAGGAACGCTACGCCAAGCTCTCCCCTCATGTGTATAAGAGGGTTGAGCAAAGTTAGTTGATTTACCTCCCGGGGTCTGTCCACTGCATATGAAGCCCTGTTGTTCCCTGGAAATGTGTCTGCCAATAATAGAGCCCCACACAAATCGAAAGTCCAACACTCCTTTATTTCTCGTAACACAATCAGTTGAACTTCCATTAACAAACGAACATGGGGGTGTGGGAACGAGTAGGCCCAGGCACAACTGTACTCTCCTATTCCTTTTTAGCGAATAGGCCTGGCGCACGGTCTCTGCCACCGACCGTCAGTTTTGGTCGCTGCCACCAACCGGATGAACTGTTGAGGCCCCTGCCACAGGCCTAATTGCAGGCCTCTGCCATTGACCTGAGTGAAATAGCTGGACCGCTGCCACCGGTCATTGAACGTGGACTGAACTTCCTCTTTGAACTTGGCCCCTGTTTGGGAAAGATATCCCTCCAGGCGGTCTCCAGAGGTTCACCCGGCACTGGCAATCTGCTGCACCAGGTCTTCGGGTGAGTCCCTCCTCCGGTCCCTTATGCCTCTGGATTCAGGTGCCCCACTCCCGGGGCCCCCTAGGACAATCCCTCCCTCGCGGGACCCAGTGGAAGGTACTGGGCCCCAGGCCTCCGGCTGTGTACCTCACCCCAGACTGAAGGCGTCTGGGATGGAACACGAACTCCAGGTGTCCAGGCCTAGGCCGCCTGGACACTGACCGCAACCACAGCCCTTAGGGCTGAAGGTGCCCGGGACTCGAACCTCATGGCAAAGATGTCCGCCTCCTTTATACCCTCTCCCAGGATGCACGGCGGGTTCCCCGCCCCGCCGTACAACCGCTGCGAGAGGTCACAAAGGGTACGGCACTGCAGCGATGGCTCAACCCCGGCCCAAAGTGACAGCGCCACCTGCTGGGCCGCAGGGAACTATGCATCACTGGTGTCCTCACCAGTTTAAAAAGTACATACCCGCTACACTACTCACATACAGCCTTGAAGCTGACACTACAAAAGCAGTAGCTGTGATGTAAAATAGCATTAGATTTCATTGAGTACATAGGCCAAGATATTACAGTGATTAGTAACTACACCTAAGGACAATGAGCTGCCAGCCCTGAACAATTATTCTTTATAAGATGTAGCCCACAGACATGAAGGCCGGGTTCACACTGGTGCAACAAACGCTCCGACATTGGGAGCTCATGTCGCATGACGTGTGAAAATCAAAGTTTTCCTATGGAAGCCGTCTTAACTGGTCCGACATATGTCGGTCCGACTTTGAAAATGCTCCATGTACTACTTTGGTTAGACTTTGATCCTACTTCAGCCCATTGACTATCATTGAAGTCGGATCAAAGTCGGAACGCCGTCTTCCATGATCCGACTTTGGCATGCAACTTGTGCTTTGATGATCTTGAGGGGGAACTCCACCGCAAATTTTAAATAAAAAAACGGCATGGGTTCCCCCTCCAAGAGTATACCAGGACCTTAGGTCTGGTATGGATTCTAAGGGGAACCCCTTACGCCAAAAAACGCAGTGGGTGTCCCCCCAAAATCCATACCAGACCCTTATCCGAGCACGCAGCCCTGCCGGTCAGGAAAGGGGCTGGGGACGAGCGGCACCCCCCTCCTGAACCGTAGCAGGCCACATTCCCTCAAAATGGGGGGGGGGTGGGTGCTTTGGGGCAGGGGGGCGCCCTGCGCGCCCCCCCCACCCCAAAGCACCCTGTCCCCATGTTGGTGAGGACAAGGGCCTCTTCCCGACAACCCTGGCCATTGGTTGTCGGGGTCTGCGGGCGGGGGGTTTATCGGAATCCGGGAGCCCACTTCAATAAGGGGGCCCCCAGATCCCGGCCCCCCACCCTATGTAAAGGAGTATGGGGTACATCGTACCCCTACCCATTCACCTGGGGGAAAGAAATGTCAAGAAAAAAAAACACACTAGACAGGTTTTTAAAGTCATTTATTAGGCAACTCCGGGTTCTTCTTCCGACTTCGGGGGTCTCTTCCGACTCTCCGGCCTCTGCTCCTGCTCTCCGGTGCCTTCTCCGCGCTCTCCGGTTCTTCTCCCGCTCTCCGGTGTTTTCTGCCTTCTGCCGGGCACCTCCGCTATCTTCTGCCAGCTCTTTTGCTAGCGGTGGCCCGGTCTTCCCCGTCGTCTTATTCCCTCTTCTTTTGTCCCGATGTTGACACGCCGCTCTCTCCCGCTGTAATGCCGTGTGCGCGGCGCGCAACGACCCACCCCCTTATGACGTCACAGCCCTGGGGCATTATGGGACTGTGATGTCAGAAGGGGGCGGGGTCACAGGGTGACATCACCCGGCGGTGACCACGCCCCAAGCCGGATCCCCGTTCATTGAAAGTCGGACGTATGTCGGCTTCAAGTCGCAGGGCAAAGTCGGATCCAAAGTAGGACAAGTGTCGTGTTGCACCAGTGTGAACCCGGCCGAAATGTGGATGAAATAGCTGGCTGGTAAAAGGACAGGTGTATAAATACGTACCCTTGTATCAGCTGAGCATGAATGTTAACCATATCTCAGCTAACAATAATTAGCTGGAAAAGCCAACCTGGTGTAGGGGAGTCAATCAGTCTCCTAAGATGGGGTTAACCGAGGTGTGTCTACACAGGCCACACAGTGCTTATTATTATGTAACCTTCTCTCAAGCTAACAGATGTTGAATGTCTTGTGTATTTTTATATATCCGTTAGCTCTTGGGGTGTGAGCACTTTCAGACAAACAGCAACAATGGACACAAACTGTCATAGGGACAAGAGGTGTTAAAAAAAGGTCATCTTTTTTAACTGTAAAAACCGGAAGCATTCAGACTTCAATTCACAGGACAGAAATGTCAAAGCCTGGAAACCAGATCTAATCAGCCAATTTTTTGTAAGTATAGCAACAAAATTCCTACACGTTTCGCCTTACAGAGCCCTAAAAATGGCTATTTTTCTGTATTTTGTAGCTCTTCCTAAATACTGTTTCATCCCACAGGAGTGTCAAAAGCCAAATCACCCGACTGCATGAATAGGGCTCCATAAGCTGAAATGTGTAGGCATTTTGTTGCTATACTGGATTTTAATGAACAATCGTACCTGGTCACCAGGCTTTGACATTTCTGGACAAATTCTTTTTTTTTTTTTTTTAAGTCAAATATATTTTATTGAAATGATCAAGGTTTGAGAACATACAACAGGCCATCTTCTCATAGTTTACATGTTGTATATGCCATGGCATAATAATTAAATGCAATGCCAATGGTATATACTTTGGTTGCTTTTTTTTTTTAAATACATTTTATTTGGGTTTTCCATAGTACAGCAATGCTGAAGAAAAATAACAAATCAAAAAGAAATAAAGAAAATATTAGTAACTGCCATTCCTATCAACAGAAAATATGAGCACCTGGCTTGTGTATTAGGCTGCATATTGGGACAGTATAAACACTCACCAGCTGAGACTTCCTGGGCATTGGGGCAGGAGGTTGCAAGGGTAATGTGGCACCTGGTTTAGGTCCTGGGGGCGGAGAAGGGGCATCATCTCCAGCTGCCAACAAGACATACCAGTATCATATCAATACATTTTTGTATTAAAATCTATTTTAAACATATCTACTGTATCTATCTATATACACACACACACACACATTATATATATATATATATATATATATATATACATACACATACACACACACACACACAGTATATTGTATATATACCCTAATATGGTAGGTAAATATGATTATATAAACTATGATCTGTTTGAAAATTAAACAGGCCAGTTAGAACAGCCAGACAAAAACAATCACTGACCCTTCAAACTCATTAAAAGGGGAAAAAAAAAGCTACAACTATTAATCAGCAGGTGGTGCTGTCCTCCTGGTGTCAGCCCTGTTCAGACATAAGTAAAAATGGAAACTCACCAGTAGGTGGTAAGGCAGGGGATACCACAGGCTGGGTCTTGCTTCTTAGTGGAGCAGGTTTTTCTCCTCTGGAAATAGAATAAAATTACCAAACATATAAATATCGCAAGCAATTTTTTCATTTTGAAAGCACACAGTTGTAAATGAGTAAAAAACTGCAAAAAGTGGAGGGATAAGCAAGCATTGACTTACTTTCCCTAAAAATGAATTAAAACAAAAATAACTGTATAAAGACTAGAATTCCTACATGCATACTAGTTTCCTAACAATCATCCAAGGGCCAAAAGCAATGGTGATGACCATGGCAGCTCTAATCTTTGATGGTTTAACAGTAGGAGGCACTGCTTAGCTCCAAAGTCACAGAAGTAGAGGTACATGAAGTGTACGGTCAGGTTTGGGGACTTCCCTGAGAGTTTAAAGGCACTGGTATCTTTTGGTGCCTTATCAATATAGTTTGTTTTATTGCTGTGGGCGCATAGCTATATGCATCACCTTATCACGTGAATTAACAATATCTACATACTGCAAAAGAGGCTGGTTTTACCAACACACAACATGAAACACAGACAGCAGAAAAAGACCAAGTCGTCCTACCAAGTCTGTCCGACTTTTTTTTTTTATTCTGGGTGTTTTATTTTTATCTTTTTGCTTGAACATAGACCTATGAAAATTACTTTCTGATAGTTAACTCACCAGCAGAAGTGGGTTTTGCACTTTCATAGACTTGTATTCAACACAGCTTGGGTGGGGAGGCAGACCAGCTTGGGTGGGGGGCGGTTCGGGTCTGGTCCCGTCAGCTTGGACAGGAAGAGGGGGTGAGCCTATGGCCACACTGCGCATCCACATCAAGGTGCCTTGCAAGAAGGGGGAGCAGGAGGAGAGGAGGATCCTGCCAGCTCTGCAGCAGAAGCTCCTTCTTATCCATGTAGGCTTCTGGTGGGGGCGAGTAAGTTGTACTCAGCTCTGCACATAGCGCATCCCTCAACCCTGCACTCGGTACATAGCACACCTCCCAAACCTGCACTCGGTACGTAGCACACCTCCCAAACCTGCACTCGGTACGTAGCACACCTCCCAAACCTGCACTCGGTACGTAGCACACCTCCCAAACCTGCACTCGGTACGTAGCACACCTCCCAAACCTGCACTCGGTACGTAGCACACCTCCCAAACCTGCACTCGGTACGTAGCACACCTCCCAAACCTGCACTCGGTACTTAGCACGCCTCCCAAACCTGCAATTGGTACGTAGCACACCTCTCAAACCTGCAATCGGTACGTAGCGCACCTCTCAAACCTGCAATCGGTACGTAGCACACATCTCAAACCAGTAATCGGTACGTAACACACCTCTCAAACCTGCACTCAGTACATAGCGCATATTTACTAAACAAGGCAGTAATGATGTGCACAGTGCCTATAGTAGCCTATCATATTTAACATTAACATTTTATTTATCACAGTAGGATGAAGTGAAATATGCTTTATGTTAATATTTTTAAAGTAGTCGTTAATATTTATTTTTGTAACTTAATTCTGCATAAAACATTTAACAGTGTAATTTCATGAGATAACTTACGAGGGTGTGTTCAGGGGCGGAGCACTGTAGTTGCGTGGGGCAACTGGCACGAGTAACTCTTAAGGCCTGGCTAGTAGCTCAGGACTTGAAATTTTGAGCCCTGAAATAATTTATTAATTGTAAACTAAACTAATCTCCACACTCAATGCTGTGCTCAATATGGCTGTATCTACTGTCTTACCCACACCAGTTCTGAGAGAGCATATACTCCATCCTTTCTCAACCTTTTCAAACACAGTGGAACCCTTAAAACAACTTTCCGGTCTTAGTAACCCCTGCTAAACATTACTACATTTACAACTCATGATACATTAGTGTGATGATCAGTGGGATGAATGCTGCCTACACTTGTAGTCATTGGGAAGAATTACCCCCTTATAGATAGCTAAAAAGATCAATGATGTCATTGCTCATGAAACCCCTAGCAACCTCTGGAGGAACTCTGGTTGAGAAACCATGATATACACAATAGGTAGGAGAAATCTAGAAATATCTGAAGATTCTTCCTTTTAGTCTCCCAAGGCAGTATGGAAAGTAAAAAAGGAACCATGTTGCATGAACAATTAAAAAGTTATTTTTTTCTCTCAGAAACACTGCCTATAAGTGAGACCTTATACAGGGTGTGCACATATGTCATCAATAGCACATGCTCATCTCCCTCTCCATAGACTTACCCTGGAACTGGCCTTTTCTGTGTCAGTCTGTTGGGAGGCTGTGGTGGGACTGGCGGAGGAACTGGTTTGTTCTGTGGAACAGGAGGTGGCTGGCTCTGTTTGGAGTGCTGGCTCAGTGCTTCAATGATGCTGGCTGTTTTTGCTACAGGAATTGGTGGGGGATCTGAAATTAAAGCAAATCAATAAAACCCAATAAATAGACAGCACCAGTGTTGTATACATACACACACTCATGCACAGTGGACATTCTATAAATCAAACACACTACGGTAAGTGCGCACAGTACACAAAACAGAAGGGAGGCACCACATAGCAGATTAAAAGGGCAAATGTGTTTTCATCAGTACACAACATTACACCAAGGTTATACACATTCAGTCTTTAGTTATAAATACCCTAAATTTAAGGGCGAGGAAGAACATCCAAGGGAGTTCCTAACCACTGGAAGGATAATCATTGGCGCATTGATAGTCAACCAGTAGAACGTAAGCTGTTGAACTACATATTCCAGCATACTATGCTGTATCCCTGCATGACCTTCTATATATTATCTGACAGGAAATTATGGGACAGGTAGTTTTATGCTGGAGCTAGTCTTATCAGTCTACGATTTTGAAGGCCATGTTCATATAGTTTAATTTATGCATCTTTCAATCAGGCCTTCCATACCATAAAAGGAAAATGCAGGCTTAATAGTAGGACAGAATGTTAATGTCTGTAGACCTTCCTCTTACCTCTCTACGGGAACCTGTTCATCCAAAGTAAACATGCACATTTGTACAGCACTCCTTGAAACATTATAGAGCTAACCATTGGATTGGCCATAAATCTGGCACCCACTTCACTCATATTATATATATTTGTGGACATGTAAACACAAATGAAGAGCAGTGAACACCACATTCAGCATTACTGCAGTAGCCACATGATATGGAGCGGAGCTACCATTTGTTTCATTGCTCATCGAAGCCCCATCTCTTCCTTCAGGTCTTGTGTCTTGTGTAAAGGGCAAAAAAACTTTACAGCTTCCTCAGAAATGTAGGAAAAGTGTAGAACTGACATTTCTGGAGGTAGAAACGTATGTTCATATATGTTTTAATTTCTGAAGAGGGCTACAGTCTCTGACTTGTGGTGTCACTGTCTGGCTATACAATGTGTGTAAATCACAAGAGTGGCTGAACACAATAAGAAACCACAATGGAAAGCAAATGTGGTGTTTTTGGTAACCTCAAAATGCCAGATGGTAAACTGCTTGCTATATACACAACCCCACTTTCCTTAGTTCCCTCTTCTCATTGATTTCTAGATTGTCCCATAATATTTCAGCATAATACAATGGGCCTAATAAATCACAGTGTCTGAAATAGGAAATGCCTGTGCAGCTTTATAGCAAGAAATTTAATTATGAGCCACCATGGAAGTTAAAAGATAGAATCTGATTGACTGCAATGAGGTAAAATCAGTTAGTGATTCAGACTTCATCAACAAAGCCCACTATTTGACAGAAGAACCTAGGCCTTAGTTACCCTATAACCTCATGTCAATTGATGACTGTCTGGCTTCTGCTACTTAGTTTCTAAAGTACAACCAAAGACAGAATGACAGTTGGCAGCACAGAGACAAATGGGGTTAGACACAACAAAATACGACAGTAGGATGAAGTGAAGGGTCATCTAGTAGTAGTGACTGTAACACAGTGCACTGCAATGGTGCTGATGGGTGGATGACAGGAGGACACGTACTTGTGGCAGTAGATGTTACACGCATTGGTGGCACAGGAGGGTGGATAGCTGGAGGGTCAGATGAGGACCGCTGTCTGCTGCCACTCTCATGTCCTATCGCATGGGATTTCCAGGCCAGGGCATTTGAATGGGCGTTGTGTATACTACTGCCAAAAAAAGCCGACTGAACTAGAAGGGACAAAAATCAAGAGGATAGGAGGAAAGATTTCCATTGATCACACACAACATATGCCGTCGTTCAATATCTAAAAGTAGCGTACATTATATAGTATTATTTTCAGAAATACTATAATACATAAAACAAGTTGCATGAATGCACGTTGCACAAGAACACAACACTGCAGCTTCACTTAGTAAATAGCTTGCAGTCATCAAGTCTATAAACTTTAACACCCATTGTATGAGCAATTATGAAGACACGAGTCCTAAACCAAAAAATGACTTAAGAACCAAATATGAAGATTTATATTATTTAGTTACCTATAGTATCACTGAACGTTTGATCATCATTTTTAAAGTTTTGGATGGCATTGAGAAGGATTACAATATCTGTCAAGGGGAGTTTCTTTCACTACTCTCTTTGTCCTGATGACTATTGTCACCGAATAAAGTTGGGTGAAATTCAAAATGTTTGCGTTGTCCCCAAAACACAAGGTAAGGGGAAATCTTCCAATGGGAACAACAGTTCCAGACACAACTTTCTAAGAAGGGAGATTTCCTGTTGTGTCTCTGGGAGAGGAAGTAAAGGGAAATTTCTCCAATGGTACACCAATAGCAAAAAATAAACGGTCAGGGCTTTACTCCTTTACTTACTCTATCCAAAACTAAAAAGAAAAAGGCATTTTTTTCTGACTAATCTTACTTAATAATGGTCATAAACTGGGGGAACTCCCTCAAAAAATGTATAAGCATGTTTCCTTAAGTGAAATTGACATGCAAATATGAGCAGTGTGTCAAGACATACAGACAGCTGGAGTTATAGGCTCATTAACTATAAAAGTTCAACTTGATCCTCAAACATCTTCCTATTGGTGATTTAATTTTTATATTCCACTAGGACCATTTTTGTTTTTCAATAAATGCATAAAGTAGGGTAGGGTTACAGCCCCTGTTAGTTTTCTTCTGACGACATAACAGGAAAACTCTCTAAAATTAGGGAAAATCCTCTTATAGAAAGCTGTCACCAAAATAAGTGCTGCCCTTTTAAGATGTCCCCACTTCTGTTCTAGTGACAACTTAAAATGTTGGATCTTCCATTACTTTCAGTCCTGGTGACCACGGTCACACAGGCAAAGAGAAAAATTCTCCTTTACGGGAAAGTACACAGCAATAAAAGCCTGGCAGTGTTCAACTCACCATTCTCTATTTAAAATTAAATAAAAACCTTAAGGAGTCCAAACGTCATACTCCAACAGAAAATCTACCACATGCTGCCTGAACTGGGTGTTAAAAAAGATCTCCATTTAAAAAAAAGATGCTTACCATCCTACATAGCATCAAGTAATGTGGTATGGGATTATTATTTTTTTACATGAAGTAGAAAAATAAAAATCCCATTTCCTTTTTCATCCTGAGGGATGCAGGAATTCAGATTGCTGGAAGTCAAAAAACAGTCCAACTGATTGAGGAGCAAGAGCAACAAAACTAGGGCCTGCCTGTGGCTTAAAGAGCCATCTGATGCACCATATGCCCGAAGTTGATATCAGATGAGGCCTGAACATCCACCTGGTCATACTTGGAAAATTTGGGGAGCAAAAGACCAGGTGACTACCTTTCAAATCTGGAAAATGGCAGCCTGATGCTGAAAAGCCCAAGAGGCACTCAAAGAGCTAGTAGAGTGCACCTTGACAGGAAATGAAGAAATACAATCCTTAGGACCATAAGTGTCTGAGCTACTGAGAAATGGTGGAAGACGTAGACACGCATAGCACAAACTAAATACAGGCAATGGAGGGACTTCTCCTTCTAATGAACTACATATGGACAGAGGGAAGGAAGAACAATGTCTTGGTTGAGGTGAAAGGTTGATACGAACTTAAGTAGGAAGGATGTTGTAGGATTCCACACCACCTTTTCCTTGTGCAAGGCCAGAATTGGTTCTGAACCATCAGGTCAGACATCCACCTCGCAGGAGGGTGAGAGTGAAAAGGGGAATATTCCTAATAAATTCAAAGGCGGTTTTTGAATGCTCACAAAAACAAATTCAGATCCCAAAAAGTCACCGTGGATTGCACAGGAGCCAAATGATAGACATCCTGTGCAAAGGTCTTACATGAATGGGTAGCAAGCAGTATTTAGAACAAGATCACAAGTACTAAGATCTGATCCTTGCTGGTACTAAAGGCAAAATTCAGATTCAGGTCTGTTTGCAGAAAGACCAGGATTAATCTCATGGAGAGTTCCTGGGGGGGGGGGGGGGAGGGGGTGGTGTACGTTTCTTGCTGTACCAAGCAAAGTATTCCTTCAATGTGGAATGGCAGACCTTGCAGATGTAGACTTCCTAGTCCTTAGTATTGCAGGAATCCTCTGGGCAACAGAAGCTGGGTTTCAAGAGCCATGGTAAACTCCATGACTGTAAAGTAGGGTGATAAACCAGCGCCTTGGGACAGAAGATACAGATGATCTGAAAGAGTCCACAGAACATCTGGCAAAAGCCTGATCAAGTTGGAGTACCACATCTGCCTGGGCCAGTCCAAAACTATAAAAAACACCCAAATGCCCCCATATTGATCTTGTGGAGCATGGAATGAGTTACAGGGGAGGAAAGTGAAGGCTTTACTAAACCTTCTGGGCCACCACAGCATGCACTGCTTCTACCAGAAAATTCATAGTACCTAAAGAAAAACTCATCCAGTTTTTTGGTTGAACCTGGAGGCCAAAAGGCCCATACAGGGCTGGCCACAATTTTATTGGGGTTTGCAAATATCTGAATCTTCCTGTAAGCAGCAGTATAACCCAACAGTCTTTGAATTCCTGCATCCCTCAATGAAATAGAAGGAAGTCTTTATTGTGATCAGTAGTAACTGCATTTAAAGTAATAAATCAATTTCCAACAGGTAAGCCATTTGAGTGGGGGAATACTGCTTGATGGAAATTTACCCTATTATGCCTAGTCTGATAAATAAATCATCAGTCTTTAGAGCTTGCAACTGTAATCTTCTTCGTTTACCAGCAAAAAGTATCACCTAAGGGCTCGTTTAGACTTGCTGTTGGGGAGTCGTTAAAACACGCAGTTAAGCTGTGTTTTTAGTGCCCCCTTCAACAATCTCCGAAAGACAGCATACAAGTGTTCACATGCCATGGTCAAGGTGTTTGCTTTGAGCCAATGGCAAAATGTTTCCCCGTCTCGTTCGTTTGACTTGTTTTTGGGCCATGATCGAGTGCATTGCACGCAGTTGCGTCAAGTCCCAGTTTGCTTGAATGGGTAAAAGTCAAGTCAAAACAAGCAGAAAGCAGGCATATTGCCTTCTCACCTAAATGCCTTTAAAAATTTATCTAGACACGCATCGCTTTTCAGAAGTGTGGCAATTTAGCCACACATGTAAACTTAGCCTTATTCTATATTTTCCCCATTAAAGGAATTGGACTATTGGGAATGGCTAGTAAACCAGCATTGTTCTGATTACTTTGCGCCTTGTGTCTTCCCGTTCATCATTATAAAATTTTCTACAAAATAGGGTAGGTGGTATTTACTTATTATTATAGAATTGCTCATTTAATACTCATACAATTCATATTGGTTCCTTGATTTAGGTCCATGCCACTGTTCTTTATACAGTATTAATAAATAAAGCTTAGAATGCCAGGAAATAGGATTGCATCACATTCTACTGACCATCAATGGCATTCATAGAGGGAGAGCATGAAGACTGCAGGACTATACTGTGACCAGCATGTTTGCGCTATCTCTAAATTTGAGTAACCCTAGACAGAACATTACACAATTTTCAGGTATTTCTGTTCGGTACTGGTGACTTCAAGGAACCTCATACTTAGGAATTGTGGAGCCCAAATTCTCCTAAAAATGCTAGCTATCACGCTGATCTAATGGCTTCAGAAATTTCTTAGTCAGTGACCCAGAAGAAGTATGTATATCAGGAGTGACCTCACTCTAACTTGTCGATCAGCATGTTTAAGCCGGGTCAGTATTTTAGCGTAGCAAAGCAAGAAACAGCAAGACAACTACCATTTTTAACAGATGGTCAGCCAATATATACATTTTGTTTTAGTTGTCCAGAGATTCCCAAGATAATAGCAAAAAAAGGAATTGTCGGGGTTTCAACAAAACATTTGTAGGTTATCCTATTATAGAATAACAAGCTGAACTTGCCAACCTTTTTTTGGTTTTCCTACCTTTGCCGATGTTCCTTGGTGGCAGAGGAGGTGCTGGTGCTGGCCCAGCAGAGCTTGGCGGTGTAATGTTATTGAGCACTGCTCCATAGGTGTCATTCTGAATGAGGCTGGGAAGAAAATTTCTTTGCTTGTCTTTAGCGATGTTGGCTGCATCTCTAGCTAAAGAGGCAACGCAAGGCTGTCCTGCATTTGCTCCAATTTGGTAAAAGCTGACTGGTCTGTCCTCCCGGCGGTTAGGACTTGGCTGCTGCACAATAGCAGATAACACAAAGTTAATTGGAGAAAACAGCACAGATGATGTGCATTTCACACAATCTTTTTCCACTTTTGCTTTCATTGATAATTTAGAAAAATAGACAAGTAAAGTAAGAAACATTACAAAAAAAAATGGGGCTGGTATTTCCATAATGGTTTGCCACCATCAACCTTATTTAATACAAAAGTTTTTATTTTTAAAAGCAGCACTTCTCTCTCTAAGAGTGGTTTCACACTGGGGCGGCGGCGCTATACCGTCGGGATTGCTGAGGTATTCGGCCGCTAGCGGTGCGGTTTTAACCCCCGCTAGCGGCCGAAAAAGGGTTAATACCACCCGCGGTATTACCACGGTGTCCCATTCATTTCAATGGGAAGGAGCGGTGGAGGAGCGGTAAACACACCGCTCCTCTCACCGCTCCAAAGATGCGGCTAGCAGGACTTTTTTTCACGTCCTGTTAGCGCACCGCTCCAGTGTGAAAGCCCTCGGGGCTTTCACATTGGAGAAACAGCAGCCGCTGTTTATGCTCGGTTTGCAGGCGCTATTTTTAGCACAATAGCACCTGCAAACCGCCCCAGTGTGAAAGGAGCCTTAATCAACATTGACAATTTTTAATCCTCATGCTGCAAGCAATAGTAAATAGATAGGAAAGTATATCATATTTGCTTGTTTTAAACTTTTTTTTTTTTTCTTTCTTCAGTTACTTCCTGGTTTCCATGTTTAGTCAAATTATGTCATACAGCCCAGGAGTCTTCAGGAGGGGAGCTTTCACAGATCAGCACACCCTCTCCTGCTTGCATGCCTGAGGGCAGGTGAATACCAGGAAGTAAAAGGTGCTTGAATAATCTGCCCTTACTCAAGATGGCCACGTCCGGAAATGCTAGGCGGGTGATTTTCAAAGTCATTTCTCAAAAAAATAAGGCATAAAGACATGACTGGATGGGGGAGTTTGCTTTGAATATTAAAAATGAATTCAATTTCACTTTTGGTTTGTGCTAGTCAAATGAAGTGTAGTTCCACTTTAAGTGATAGTTTATAAACACAGCAACCAATCTATCCTATACTAGTTTGATTTCAGTAGAGCGAATTCTGATTGGTTGGAATGGATTACTGATTCTTCTTATGTTTGTATCCTGACCAAACATAAGAAATGGATCAGTGTGCTCTCCGACTCGTATACACATGTAAATGTGAAATGTGTGACTTCTATGGTGAATGGCTGTTACCTGTGAAACACTTTAGTGTGCCTTTTGGGACTAAAGATAGGCATTTGGCGATGATCTAAGCACTGAAATAATGGCATATAAACATACACATTCATAATACCAGAGAGTCCGTTGTGCAAAGACTGTTCAGGTATTCAACCAGGTCAGACAAAGTTAAACTGGTATGGCAATAGGTTGTGAAAATCCAAAATGTGTAGCCAACAGGATTCTCTTAAGAAAAAAAAACCCCTCTGCTGTGTAAGGGGCACCCTCGGGAGCCTAAATGTACCTTCCCCACGGCTTTCCACTTCACAAGTCTAAATGCTGGCAGTTCTAGTTATAAGGAGCACATGCAATCCTTCCCACAATGCAGTGCTTTGTGCCATACCAGCGAAAAGCTAGACCCAAGCACTGTCTCAATGGTGGCAGGGAGTGCGAATACCAACCATTCAATATAGATTGTGTTTATATAGGATTTCTGAAAGAGCTGCAGCAGAGATTGTAATCCTGAACAAGAAGGTGAGTGAGGGAAGTACAGGAAAACAAAGTTGATAGCTTGGATCTTTTTTACTGCATGTAAAGTGTATAAAAATGTGTTGGCTCACTTGATTAATTAAATTATATATATAGATATATATATATCTATATATAGATATATATATATATATATATATATATATATATATATATATATATATATATATATAAAAAAACACGTTTGTGGCCTTTTGCATACATTATGCTAGCCTTATCATAGAACAGAAACCTAAGAGTGAAAAGAACAAAGAGCATAATGATTGGTATTCTTATTTATAGCTTGAACAAGTTTAACCACCAGGTCATGACTACTTTATGCTCATCAGAGATGCCAGCTTCTCCCTTAATTACGGATATATCTAATTATTCAGGTGCTATGGGTTCATATTATTATAGTCAGCACCATTCCTGCATTTAAACTACAGAACCTGTACAATGGTGAGATGAAAGAAACAAAGCTGGCCATAGATGGATTAAAATTCATCCGGTTCAGCAGGGACCAGCTGCATTTTGATCCATCTATAGCCATTCCCACTCACATAAGGCTGGCTATATTTGAATTTTTTTGAGTATCGGCCAGCAAGCTAATCGTTAAAAAACAAAAAACAGATTCCTCCATCCACACAAGCAAAGTGGAAACTCCTCCGCTGTCAGAATATACTGATCAGTGCTACAGCTGATGGGGGGGATTTTCATTCGATCAGCACCTGCAGCCAATTAGCTGTAGCACTGATCAGTATATTCTGACAGTGGAGGAGTTTCCACTTTGCTTGTGTGGATGGAGAAATCCGTTTTTTTTTTTTTTTTACAATTAGCCCGCTGGCCGATCCCAAAAAAACAAAAACAAAAAAACACAATTCAAATATAGCCAGCCTTGTGTGCCACCCAGGGTATTGGTGTGAAACTGGTACAAGATTCTGGAAGGATCAGACACTGCTTCAAGACTCCATATAGCGTACTTAAAGACTAAAATATATTTATTCTAAAATAAAACCAACCTGAATTTTATCATCCACATCATCATCACTCTCATCCAGGTCCACATGATGCAGCCTCCATTCATATTCCACATGGACATGGGCATTGAACCTCCCAGTCAGAGCTTGCATCAACTGGTTAAAAGGGGCACAATATGAAAATTAGGATGCAAGAGAAAAAGAAATGCATGCACTAACTATACATACAGAGAAAGCCTGGTCATCAGTTTTCCTAAAGTTTAAACAACTGAAAAGAAATAGCTTATGCATGGGTAAAACTGAACAGGAATTGAGAGGTCAGTCTGCCCAAAATGAAGATCTCAGGTCTGAGAAGGTGCCAAAGAGCTGATTTACACACTGAGGACTCTCTCAACAAGGAGTGTCAGCTTAGCAGCTGATGTTTTTAGATGCTTGATACAAAAGAGATGTGGAAAAATAGGTGATGTATTATGCGAATAAAAAAAGATCAAGACTTACCAACTCCTCACACTGTGTGTGCTTTAGTCGCTTAGCAATATCTAGGGACGTTTCTCCCGCTTCATTGGCTGAAACACAGAAAATATACTCATGCAGTGGGGTTCTCCTATTTATACCGTCTAATGAAAGCAATCAACTTTCCCCTTTTCAACTGAAAAATACTGCAATACCAAGGATAAAATGGCTATTCAGCTCTGTGTCAAACTATAAAGTAGTACAATAATTCTGCCTGATAATTAAAATTATTATGGAAAAGCACAAAATAAAAGCCAATGGAAAAACAGGAGAGATGCCTATAAGTGTGTGGGGCTGATATCGTAAAATTGAAATAAAGAAAACTGAAACAGCTGCCCACAGTAAACGAAACAGGCTTCCTCTTTATGATTATGTTCGGAATCTAGCCTAAGAAATTCTTTGCTCCGGTGTTTATAAATCCGCTCCAGTAGATGATGGGACTTACCAATCTCTATAGAAGCCTTGCCTCTCAGTAGTAATTTAAGGCACTCGGCGTTGTCTGTTAAGCAGCAATAATGAAGGGCAGTGCTGCCTTTCACAGTCTGTTTGTCCAAATTACCACTTGGAAGAGAAAAAAGTCATGTTTAGAAGCAGTCACAATTTTAAGACACAAGAAAACATAATGGTAAAGGGAAAATACTGCACTAACATAAACTAAAACCTTATCTGAGCAGCAGCTAAAAGTACAAATATAAATAAAGGGGAGAGGGGGGGTGTAGCCACGCTAACCCAACCTAAATAACAAAGTGAAAAACATGTGTTTTTGCAAACAATGATTGAATGAGAATCAACACAATCTATATTGCACAAAGTCCAATATTGAATCAGCCCTTTAAACAAGTATTGTGCATAGGTAACAAAATATCAATGATGTGTTCCACCACCAGTTACAGAGTGCCAGCACCACATGGAATGCGCGCTTACCACACGGCAAGCAAGGCAAGCTTGCGGCTGAAAACCCCAGCCAGGGCCTTTATCCAGGAGGTCTCTGGGGCAGCAGCTTCAGATGGTTGGATAATCTCGGTAGTTCAGGTATCATATGGATTGATTAGATGTTACCAAGAAAGGAAAGACGCTCACCATAGCATAAATCCGATATAAAAAGGTATTTAATATGGTAAAAACACTTACAGCAGTAAGATGGGTAAAAGCAACAATAGTCAGCCGGCTGGCGAACGCCCGTCCGCTCAGACAGAAAAACGTGATGACGTCAGCACGCCAACTCCTCCCAACGCGCGTTTCGTCATAAAATGACGTAGTCTTGGGGCGTCATTTTATGACGAAACGTGCGTTGGGAGGAGTTGGCGTGCTGAAGTCATCGCGTTTTTCTGTCTGAGCTGACGGGCATTCGCCAGCCGGCCGGCTATTGTTGCTTTTACTCATCTTACTGCTGTAAGTGTTTTTACCATATTAAATACCTTTTTATATCGGATTTACGCTATGGTGAGCTTCTTTCCTTTCTTGGTAACATCTGATCAATCCGTATGATACCTGAACTACCGAGATTATCCAGCCATCCGCTGCATTTGACCATCCGAAGCTGCTGCCCCAGAGACCTCCTGGATAAAGGCCCTGGCTGTGGTTTTCAGCCGCAAGCTTACCTTGCTTGCCGTGTGGTAAGCGCGCATTCCATGTGGTGCTGGCACTCTAACTGGTGGTGGAACACATCATTGATATTTTGTCACCTATGCACAATATTTGTTTATAGACTTTTATTCAATACTGGACTTTGTGCAATATAGATTGTGTTGAATCTCATTCAATCATTGGGTTAGCGCAGCTACACCCCCCCCCCCCTTTACAAGAAAGCATAAACAAACTATAAAAAAGAAAAATAAGAAAAAGGTCAGCAGATGGTTTCCAGACATCTAAAGGACACGCGTATATAAAAGCAAGAGGGATCACTTTTACATCTTTTTTTTATCATCATAAGAAAGAATTGTTAGAATACAATCTAGCCTTAAGTAATATTGGAAATCTCTGAATTTTACAATAAACATGATATGTCCCTAAGGGCACCATCGCATAAAAGCCAACAAGTAGAATACTGAAAATCTTTGAGACTATGAGGGAGATTTACTCAAAATGGAGTACTCAGAATCCGGTGCAGCTGTACATGGTAGCCAATCAGCTTCCAACTTCATCTTGTTTAACCACCTCCCTACTGTGCACGAAAACCCCCTTCCTGCCCAAGCCATTTTTCAGCTTTCAGCGCTGTCACACTTTGAATGACAATTGCGCGGTCGTGCGACGTGACTCCCAAACAAAATTTGTGTCCTTTTTCCCCCACAAATAGAGCTTTCTTTTGGTGGTATTTGATCACCTCTGCGGTTTTTATTTTTTGCGCTATAAACAAAAGAAGAGCGTCCAGTTTGGAAAAAAAACACTATTTTTTACTTTTTGCTATAATAAATACCCATTTTTTTTTTTTTAAATAAAATTTTCCTCAGTTTAGGCCGATACGTATTCTTCTACATATTTTTGGTAAAAAAAAAAAAAAAAAAAAAAAATCGCAATAAGCGCGTATTGATTGGTTTGCGCAAAAGTTATAGCGTGTACAAAATAGGGGATAGATTTATAGCATTTTTATTTTTTTATTTTTTTATTAGTAATGGCGGCGATCTGCGATTTTTTATTGTGACTGCGATATTGCGGCGGACACATCGGACACTTTTGACACATTTTTGGGACCATTCACGTTTATACAGCGATCCCTGCTATAAAAATGCATTGATTACTGTATAAATGTGATTGGCAGGGAAGGGGTTAACCACTAGGGGGCGGGAAGGGGTTAAATATGTTCCCTCAATGTGTTCTTACTGTGGGGGGAGGGGACTGAATGGGGGAGGTGACCGATGGTTGTCCCTATGTACAAGGGACACACCATCAGTCCCCTCTCCCTCACAGGACGTGGATCTCTGTGTTTACACACAGAGACCCACTTTCCTGCTCGTTTCCCGGGCAATCGCGGGTGCCCGGCAGCAATCGCGGGTGCCCGGCGGCAATCGCGCCCGCCGGGCACGCGCACCGGGGCCTTGTGAACGCGGCGGGCGCGCGCCTTCTAGCTCGTTTTAAAGGGAGGACGTCATATGACGTCCTCCCAGAACGAGAGTATCCTCCGCCCGCCGTCAATTGACAGTGGGCGGGGGACAAGTGGTTAATTAAGCTTTAAAAATAAAACCTGGAAGCTGATTGGTTTCTATGCAGAGCTGCACCAGATTTTGCACTCTCCAGTTTTAGTAAAATTTCCCCTATAACGTGCTTCCAATGAAATCCAAAAGGAACCTAAAAAAACAATATAATACAATAAATGTAAATTTTTATTGAATGACCACTAAAAACGGCCAAAAGCGCCCTGCATACATAAAAGCATTTCTAACAAACATATTATATGTAATATATATATATATATATATATATATATATATATATATATATAGATAGATAGATAGATAGATAGATAATCTATATATATATACACACATATATACATACACACTATGTAGATATATATATATATATATATAGATATATATATACACATATATACACACACACACACACACACTAGATAGATTATATATATATATATATATATATATATATATATATATATATATATAATCTATAGATAGATAGATAGATAGATAGATAGATAGAAGAAAGGAAGGCTGGACAGCCGCACTTCTATGCAATTTCTTTATTCAAGTGCCTGATACAAAATAAGAACTATAGGTATCAGGTTACATGTTTCACACCAAGGTCGGAGCTTACTCCTAGTTCCATGAGTAAGCACCCGACCTTGCTGTGAAATATGTAACCTGTAGTTCACCTTTGCATCTGGCACTTGAATAAAGAAATTGCATACGAGTGCGGCCGTCCAGCCTTCCTTTCTTCTAAGAATCTGTTTGCATACAGGGCTCGCACCCTCCACATGGGATAGAGGCTTTTTGGAGCAGCAGGGTATGAGAAACTGCCTTAGAGCAAACATATATATATATATATATATATATATATATATATATATATATATATATATGCCATGGACTACATATCAGTGTGCATCCAAAGTTGTCAACCCGTTTTGCAGGTTTGCAGCTTCCTCAAAACCAAGACGTACAAACAATATTCTTTAAATTTATATTTCCACAATCCATCTTGTTTGATTTGTAGATGGATTGTGGAGCTATAGATTTGAAGAGTACCGTTTTATGTTCTAGTCCGGAGAAAGCAGCAAACCCTTGAAACGCAGGTATGGGGGTTTATTTACTGAAAATTGGAGAGAGTGCAAAATCTGGGCACCTCTTAATAGAAACCAATCAGCTTCCAGATTTTATTGCTAAAGCTTAATTGAAGAAGCTGAAGTTAGAAGCTGATTGATTACCATACACAGCTGCATCAGATTCTGAGTGCACCAGTTTTAGTAAATCTACCCCATAGTGTTATATATAGTAGGGTTGCACAAATACCACTTTTTTAAGACCGAGTACAAGTACCAATTCTTTTTTCAAGTACTTGCTGATAGACAGTAGCACTAATGGCCAATGATAGGTGGCACTGATGAGGCGTGGACTGCGTCAGTAGTTTTTTATTTCAATTTTTTTTTTTTAAATGTAAGAATTTTTGTACAATTTATATATTTTTTGCTAGTTTTTTACAATACTTTCTTTTTTGTGGGGGCCAGTTTCAGTGTTTTGGTTTGTTTTTTTACAATTTTACTTTGAAATATTTATTTATTGCAATTTTTCCTTTTTTTAAATTTATTTTATCAACCCTGTGTGGAGAACACGGAGGGGGAGCGAGGGGAGAACACGGAGGGGGAGCGAGGGGAGAACACGGAGGGGGAGCGAGGGGAGAACACGGAGGGGGAGCGAGGGGAGAACACGGAGGGGGAGCGAGGGGAGAACACGGAGGGGGAGCGAGGGGAGAACACGGAGGGGGAGCTTCGGAGCACGGAGGAGGACACAGAGGACAGTCGGGGCTGATCGGTGCGTCAGTGGGGGCAATTACAAGCACTGATCTCCCTGTACAGTTTTTAATAAAGCAGCTGAAAGCCGTGGGAGGGAGAGGAGAAGCGGCTGTCAGCTGCTTTATTGAAATCTATACAGGGAGATTGGTGCTTGTAATGGCCCCCAGTGCCGCACCGATCACCCCCGACTGACCCCTGTGTCCTTCTCCATGCTCCTAAGGTCCCCCGCCGTGTTCTCCTCTGATCCTCCTCCGTGTTCTCCTCCGCTCCCCCTTGCAACGGCCCCCACAGCCGCACCGATCATCCTCTGGCTGCCCAGGTATCGGATTAGGCGTCGGAGCACCAGTACTTGTGCAAATGCTCGGTATCGACACTGATACTAGTATCGGTACAACCTTAATATTATATATATTAAAAAAAATATTGATACAAAGGTTTTCATGCTTTCTTGGCCATTTTAAGTGGTCAGCTAATAAAGTGTAATTTTATTGTAAAAATATTGTTTGGATTACCCTGAGAGCACTGGTAAAGTCTCAAAGATTTTTAGCATTGCTCTACTAATTTTTAGAATACAACTGACATAGCTGAAAATAGATTTACACGTCATACTTAAAACAGACTCAAATCTAAAAAACTTTTAGATGGCATGGGTGGAAGCCTGTAACCCAGAAGCTGAAACAAATCTCAGTTATATGCGTCTTTAGAAGGGTGTTCCCTATTCCCATGGAGGGATGCTTCCCCTCTGAAAGGCAAAATAAAATTGACAGGGGTTCAAAGCAAAACACATCCCCCTACATCTTTGGGCTCATTCTCATCAGGCATATTGCCCCACATTTTGCGGCAATCTTAAATGGAGAAACAAAAATTCTCTCTAGAATAGATCTGACTACTGTGTTGCATTTGGAAAAATCCTGTAAGTCACATGCTTTGTACATTGCCCCAAGTGGTCCCACTCGAGTCTATTAAATGAGACTTGCAGTGCATCTCAAACCATATGGCAACACGTTGCTGTGTGCATTCTAACGTGAATGAGCCCTCTCTGCAGCTGTGACTATCCAACCCTTACATCCTGATTGCACAGTACCTATTGGTAGCAGCAATACCCAACAGATGAGACTTGAAATGTGCTCCAACAACTGCAAATATTGTACCTCATTCACCCAGATCTAATCTGCCTATCATCTACCTAAAGGCATTATTGCTGTAGTTATACTGAAAGTCTTGTATTGCAATGATGCTGTAATTCTAATGTAATACTACAGCTGGATTATACTTACCAGTTTTGCATTAAGAAATCAACTATGTGCAGGGAAGTGCGGTCTACAGATCTAACAGCTAGATGTAGGGCTGTCTCCCCATGTTCCTAGAAAATAAAACCACAATCAGCCATCTTTATCCAGACAGGCATCCAGGCTATTTGTTCAATGACCACCTATTAGATAGTGATTGTGTGCAGTCTGGTAAATTTTGTAGAATATAACACACAGTGGATCTTCTATATCAAATCTTCTGCAATGTCAGTGGTAGATGTTCCCTGACATTATTCAATCAATATTCAAACTCAACAACACAACCTAGAATACAGATTTTCTGCTCATTCTCTCATGAAGATGTGGTAGCATAGTGGCCTAGTAGTTAGCATTCCCAGAGCCCTGGTCAAAAATTAGAATGCCATGATGGACTCACAATCCAGAAATCTATAGTGTTTATAATGTGACAGACTACTGCAGAAATACAACCCTGTAAGCTGATGCAAATACCTCTATGTATTTTGGCAAATCCCAACTCCAGGCTCATCAGTCCATTAGCTTACTTTCTTGTATTATTAGTCTTATATATTCAGAACCACCTTCCCCACTTAAAGCCACATTACAATAGACAACATGATCAAGCAAGGCGATTCCAGTGGCACGGTTGTGGACCCAGCACTACCCTTCCCCAAACAATATTTTTCAGGAAGAACAAACCAAATTGTACCACAGGAATGCCTCTTAATTTACAAAGTAACAGTATTTACAAATGTATTTTTGTTAAATGCATAGTAAGTCTAGCTACGATGAGGGATGACCCTCCTGAGTGTGGGCAGGGTTATATGACTACTATAGGGGTGGACCCAGCCAAACCTTTTGCCAGTGTTCCATCACCAAAATGTAGCGTCATATAACCCATGGTCTTCAAATTGATTCCTGTGTCTTTTACGATAAAGACTAAAAAAAATAATATAATATAATATATGTATATACACACACACACACACAGTGGATATAAAAAGTCTATACACCCCTGTTAAAATGTCAGATTTCTGTGATGTACAAAAATGAGACAAAGATAAATAATTTCAGAACTTTTTTCACCTTTAATGTGACCTATAATCTGTACAACTCAATTGAACAACAAAAGGAAATCTTTTACGTAGAGGGAAAAAAATATATAAAACAAAAATAATATGGTTGCATAAGTGTGCACACTAATACTTTGTTGAAGCACCTTTTGATTTTATTACAGTCTTTTTGGGTATGAGTCTATCAGAGGGGCACATCTTGACTTGGCAAGATTTGCCCACTCTTCCTTGAAAAAACACTCCAAAACTCTCAGCTTGCAAGAGCATCTCCTGTGCACAGCCTTCTTCAGATTACCCCACAGATTTCGGATTCAGGTCCGGGCTCTGGCTGGGCCATTCCAAAACATTAATCTTCTTTTGGTGAAGCCATTCTTTTGTTGATTTGGATGTTTGCTTTGGGTCGTTGTCATGCTGAAAGATGACCTTCCTCTTCATGTTCAGCTTTCTAGAAGAAGCCTGAAGGTTTTGTGCCAATATTGACTGGTAATTCCCTCTACATTGACTAAGGCCCCTAATCCAGCTGAAGAAACACAGCCCCCAAAGCCTGATGCTGCCACCACCATGCTTCACTGTGGGTATGGTGTTCTTTTGGTGATGTGCAGGGTTGTTTTTTGCGCCAAACATATCTTTTGGAATTTTTTCTAATTTTTCCCGGACTTGGATGTTTTCGGAAGAAAGCGCTTCCGTCTTGACACTCTACTACATAGTCCAGACATATGAAGAATACGGCAGATTGTTGTCACATGTACACACAACCAGTACATGCCAGATATCCCTGCAGCTCCTTTAAAGTTGCTGTAGGCCTCTTGGCAGCCTCCCTGACCAGTTCTCTTCTTGTCTTTTCATCAATTTTGAAGGGACGTCCAGTTCTTGGTAATGTCACGGTTGTGCCATATTTTCTCCACTTGACGACTGTCTTTACTGTGTTCCATGGTATATCGAATGCCTTGGAAACGCTTTTGTAAATTTCTCCTGACTGATACCTTTTAACAATGAGATCCCTCTGGTGCTTTGGAAGCTCTCTGCAGATCATGGTTTTTGCTGTAGGATGCGGCTGGGAAAATGTCAGGAAAGACCTACTAGAACAGCTGAACTTTATTTGGGGTTAATCAGAGGCACTTTAAATGATGGCAGGTGTGTGCCTATTTAACATGAGTTTGAATGTAAATGCTTAAAGGGGTTGTAAACCCTTGTGTTTTTGTTCACCTTAATGCATCCTAGGCATTGAGGTGAAAAAACTTCTGTCAGTGACCGGCTCCCCAGCCCCCCGTTTTACTTACCTGAGCCCCTTCATTCACTCAGCGGAGAAGCGCTCTCCCTCTCTGCACGGGGTCCCGGCTCTTGATTGGATAGATTGATGGCAGCGCAGCCATTGGCTCCCGCTGCTGTCAATCAAATCCAATGACGCGGGCGCCGGGGCCGAGTCCAGCATTTGTGTCTATGGACGCAAATGCTGGACTCGGGAGCGCGCCCGCAAGGTAAGCCCCCGGGAGAGCGCTTCTCCTAGGGGGTTATCTGATAAGAGGAGCCGCGAAAGCCGCCGAGGGACCCCAGAAGTCGAGGATCGGGGCCACTCTGTGCAAAACGAGCTGCACAGTGGAGGCAAGTATGACATGTTTGTTATTTGTCTCCCTTTTTTTACATCACAGAAACCTGACATTTTACCAGGGGTGTGTAGACTTTTTATATCCACTGTAGTCCAAAAATTGATACATCACTAACTACTGGTAAAATAGTTCTGCACTATACATTTCATGTTTGGATGTGTTGGGGACATTGGACTTGCAGGGACTGATAAACTGATGCAGAATATATCAGTGCTGCACAGTTGCAGACAATAAAAGATCTGTGGACTTACATGGCCATTAGCTAGTGGAATGGTTTCTGTAAGGTCCACACCATCAGCGTGCAGTTGCACAAGTGCATATATGTCTCTGGTTTTGACGGCGTCACACAGACCATGCAATTTAGATGCATTGTCAACATATTTTTTCCTTGCATATCGTTTCTCAATGTATTTTGCAGTAATATAATCTTTCCTAGCATTCCTGTAAAAGAGGAAAAAAAGTACAATGAAACAGGTATACAGGTATCAATTATGGATAACCAGTAGATTTAGAAATGTTGCGGCACTGCAAACACCAGCATGCTCAGACACAGGGCAAAGGACTGTGTTTAGGACTACCAAGACATGTCTGACATGGCCCTTTCAGGCTTCACCCTTAGAAACCTCAATAGACCGTATGCTCAATGGAGCAGAAACTTGCTAATAAACGTGACGGCTCTGTGTATTCTCAACTGCAAAGAGTCTTGTTAAACCTCTCTGCTGACGTGGACACTCTAACCCCCTTTAAATGTTGCTGACCACAACAGTCTAGAGAAATAACAAGAGCCAAATTAGAGTCAGTTTAAGGTTTGAGAATGATTCTTATTCTGCTTCAACTAAAGTGGGTCTTGAATAAAAAATAAATAAAAATCATTCAAACAGCAGCATTTGTTCAGCAAGAATGCTGCCTGCAATGTATATACAGATGACCACCGCTATACCACATGAATAATCTGGTGTATGGTAATGCAAATATGTCACAGCCCATATGTAAAATGTAAAAATATCATCTAAAAAATTACTTTCACGTAAACTATATAGCAATAACTGAAAATAAGCATCGGAAATATGTATTAGTTGTTCTATCATTTTAAATATTTTTGGGAATTGGGGTGCATCAAGTTGGGGCTGTGCAAGTGTGTTTTAAAGGCCAACTAAACTTTTATAGTACATAGCAAAAATATACCCCCCACACAGTCCTCAAATGATTGGGCCCCTGGGCAGGGAAAGGGAGCTGTTTATAATAAAGTGGTTATCCTCTAAGGAACTTTCTATTACATTCTATAACAAATTGTTAGACTTTTGTCATGCAGATATAAAAACACTAGAATTCTGGGTGTTTATGTGAGTGTGATCTCACTGTAACTCACATGTCACTACTGGATACAGGTTTCACAGTATCATCAGCAGGCAGGCCGACCTCCATAATTTCATTAAATGCTATATTCCCAATGTTTTTCGCAAGCTGGAAAAAGAATTTCAACACTTTAAAAAAAAAAAAGTTCAGCAAATGTGACAGTCATTTTTAAACTCAACGATTTTTAGAGGAAGAAAATGAATTAAAGTAATGCAAATATACTGCTCATCAAACCTCTTAGGGGCAACCTTTGTAAATGTCCTGCACTAATCATTACACAATTCAGTTAGTCTAACTATATTTTTAATAACACAAAGACTGCAAAGTGTTTCCAAAGGACTGCAGAGGCAGATCTCTACTTCAATTTTTCCAGCGTTGTGCCCTTCCCGGAGGAGTTCTCGTGGATCCTGCTTAACTGTTCATAATAAAAATAACAAAACATGATAAGGCTGGTTAGACCCCCTTTGAATACAAACCAGGTGAGCAAGGCTGGGGTACAGAAATCCCACTAGTGGAAAGTTAGAGGAAGGTGGGAGAGCAGGAGCTCTAAAGCTGACCTCCAGCCTTACTTTCAAGCCCTGTACACACGGCCGGGAATCCCGTCAGGAAAAAACCGTCTGTTTTCCTGACGAGATTCCTGGCAAGCTTTTCTTGCAAAGCCGTGCATACAGACGGCCGTTCAAAAGAAGCACCGTTCTTTTGAATGGCAAGAACGCAGTGACGTCATTGACTACGACGAGCATGCGCTCGTCACATTCAATGCCGTCGCCGCCATCTTGCTACACCCTACACTACCCTTGTAAGCTATCGCGCATGCGTCAAAGTCTCATCGAGCATGCGCGGGCTTACCTGGGGACAGGTAAGCATGTAGCCTCGTACACATGCACGGTTTTCTCGTCGGGAAACAGGCCGACGAGAATCCCGACGAGAAAATAGAGATCAGGTTCTCTATTTTTCTCGTCGAGATTCCCGGCAGTTTTTTCGACGAGAAACCATACACACGACCGGTTTTCACGGCAAAAAGCTCTCCCAGCAGTTTTCTTGCCGAGAAAACCGCCCGTGTGTACGAGGCTTTAGTCTTGCAAATTTTCTCACAGTGTGCATTAGAAGCTGCAGCAACTTAGATAAAGCCTACCCCACTTTCTGCCTGGAGGACATCCATCATCATCTAACCCTCTTACAGTGGGGAAAATATTTGATTCCCTGACGATTTTTTACATTTTCCCACTTTTTATCACAGGTGTATTTTAAATAACACACAGAATATCAACCAAAAATCCAGAAAAAACACAACATTTTATAAATTGATTTGCAGTTAAGTGAGTAAAATAAGTACTTGATCCCCAATCAAAACTTAGTACTTGGTGGAGAGACACTTGTTGGCAAGCACAGAGGCAAAACATGTCTTGTAGTTGGTTACCAGGTTTGCACACATCTCAGGAGATTTTTATCCACTCTACTTTACAGAATCTTCTCTAAATCCTTAAGGATTGGCAACTCGGAAGTTTCAGCTCCCTCTATAAATTTTCTATAGGATTAAGGTCTGGAGACTGGCTAGTCCACTCCATGACCTTAATATGGTTATTCTTGAGCCACTCCTTTGCTGCCTTGGTGGTATGTTTTGGGTCATTGCCATGCTGGAAGACCCATCCATAACTCATCTTCAGTGTTCTGGCTGAGGGAAGATTTTACAATACATGCCCCTGTCATTGGCCCCTCAATGCGGCAAAGTCGGTCTGTACCTTTAGCAGAGAAACAGCCCAAAAGCATAATGTTTCCACCTCTGTGCTTGACTGTAGGGATGGTGTTCTTTGGGTCATAGTGAGCATTTTTCTTCCTCCAAACATGGCGAGCCGAGTTAATGCCAAAGAGCTCAATCCTTCCCTGAATCATTTAGATGTTCATTGGCAAACTTCAGATGGGCCTGTACATGTGCCGCCTTGAGTAGGGGGACCTTGCAGGTGCTGCAGGATTTCAATCGATAGGGGCGTATTGTGTTACCAATGGTTTGTTTGGTGATTGTGCTCCCAACTGCCCTGAGATCATTCACAAGCTCCTCCCGTGCAGTTCTGGGCTGATCCCTCACTTTTCTTATGATCATCCTTACCCCATGAGGTAAAATCTTGCATGAAGCTCCAGACCGAGGGAGATTGATGGTTATTTTGTATTTTTTCCATTTCCAAAAAATTGCTCCAATAGTTGTCTCCTTCTCACCAAGCTTCTTGCTGATGGTCTTGTAGCCCATTCCAGCCTTGTGCAGTTTTAAAATCTTGTCCCTGACATCATTTGACGCTCCTTGGTCTTGCCCATCATGTTGAGGTTCGAATGGAAGAAAGATTCTGTGGACAGGTGTCTTTTATACACATGAGTTGTCATTAGGAGCGCCTTCTTAAATTGCCAGGACTAATCTGTGTACAACATAAGCACATACTGTACCCAGTCTGTGGGAGCCAGAATTATTGTTGGTTGGTAGGGGATCAAATACTTATTTTACTCACTGAACTGCAACTCAATTTATAACATTTGTATCATCTGTTTTTTCAGGATTTTTGGTTGATATTCTGTTTCTATCATTTAAAATACACCCATGATAAAAATGATAGACCCTTCATTTCTTTGTAAGTGGACAAACTTACAAAATCTGCAGGGGGATCAAATATTTATTTTCCCCAATGTACATTGCATGTACGAAATAGAGCTCTTTATTGGCTAAGGCTATAAATGTATAATGGGGATCTGTGACCTATATTAATACACTGTCAGGAGAATTCAAAATAGCCCTAATGACGAATTTTGGGCAGTATATCACTTAAGAACTAACTGCGCCTAATTGAGGCGTTGGCACCAGTGTTGGTCGCCACATGTGGAAAAACCAAGAGGTTCTACCACAACATAAGTACTACCACCACATTAAAAACCTGTCGCTATGACAGCAAAAAAATCTTAAAATAATTACCATCTCAAATTAGAAAACTAGCCATTATTAGGACCAACTCTGAGCTGGCATACAGAAAGTCTGGGCCGTACCTGTACTGGGAAGCCGTCATGTATGTGACCACTTCCCGGACAGAGCTGTATCCCTGGCCCCATTTAGATGTTGACTGGGAGATTCCCCTGTTTAAAAGCATAAACATCTGTCACTGGGTGGGTGGAGCTTGATGGGGAACAGAGACTAGTTCCCCAACTGGTTGGTTTTTTACATTTCACTGACATCTGCTAAAGGACTGAATAGTGGCTATGGATCCGCCCACTTTTGTATGCTGTCAATTAAAAGTAAAGCAGACTTGATGAAGAACTAATCTCTCAGGCTCTGCTCAACTTCTTAGTCTTGCACCAGGGAGGTGTATGATGGGCGCAGTGATTTGGGAAGGAGTGAGTGAATGCACTAAGCAGGGTGTTTCCAGTGTGGACACTATGACCTTAGTGAAGACACAGATTCGTGTACCAGTCTCTGCCAGGTACATGACTTGGGTATAAGTGAACTTACTATTGTTACAGGAGAGACTACATTATCCTATATATAATTTACAAGACATACCATAGGACCTTACAGGGAGGATATTGTACATCTAGAATTACAAAAATGCAGGACATTTATAAAAGGACAGGAATCCAATGACAGTTCTAATACTGAAAGTATCACCATGTCCTACCAGCAGTTCAGAAGTTCCCAGGACATCCAGTGTGAGGGACTGTATTCTGGAGTAATGTACCCCGAGCTCTCTGTGAATTCCTGAGCACTCAATACATGTCAGTATACCCAGATTAGTAGAAAGCCAGGTAGGGTCTTTAGGAAAAAAAAAAAAAAAAGTTCAGTTTTCATTTAAAGGGCTACTAACAACGACAACACCAAATTCTAAAAGATTTTGCAAAAAGTCTACTAAGAACATCACAACTATGTATATATAATATTTTCATTTATAGGCTACATGCACATAGACATAAGAATGTTACTGATCATATAGACATGGTTTTTCTGGCACAAACGTTCCTGCATAATCAGTAAAATGCTTGCGTTTAGATACGCTTAAAAGCGTAAAGATGCCGTACTTATGCATTTAAATGCATATATCCACCTGATTTTTCTGATTAATCCCAGAATGAACTATGTATACGCATATTCAAGTGTTTACATGCAAAAGTGAGTAAAATGCATGTCCTCAGATGCAGATTACAATCTGAACACAGCGCCTGTTTACGCACCTTTTTGCATGTCCCCATTGAAAACAATATACCTTCATTCAGATCTGTAAACAAAAAATGCATTTTTATTTTTTTACAGATGTTTGCATAAAACCACATCATTTTGCTGTGATGACTGCTTACCTATGATGACTACCATCTTATTTATTTTTTGCTTATGGGACAACTGAACAGGAAATCCCATCCATAAGTGATATTTAAATTACAGGTAGAGTCTGGTGGGCTGAGTTACCCACTATCTCATAGTTTCCAGCCCTGTTCTCAGCACCCACCTTAGGGTGCCCCTCCTGTTGCAGTCTTCAGATATAAAATTAAGAATCCTCTCATGGATCTCAGCACTCTATCAAAACCCACGTGCCCAAATAAAAGTTAATAACATTTTTTCAGAACCTATACAAATATATAACGGCACACGCCAGGGCTGCCCCCTCTCCCCACTACTCTTTATTATTTCCTTAGAGCCTTTGATCAAAACAATTAATCTGTCTACAGATATTAAGGGTTTCACGGTAGGAGAAAGAGAATATAAAACAGCTGCCTATGCAGATGATCTCCTGTTCTTTCTAACCCGTCCCCACACATCGATCCCCAATCTCAAAAAAATCTTTGACACCTTCGGATGCATATCCAACTTCAAAGTAAACCAATCAAAATCGGAAGCCCTCAACCTCGGCCTCCCCCCGGACCAACTGAAACTGGTTAGGGACAACTACTCCTTTAAATGGGAAAAAAATACGCTCAAATATTTCGGCATAAAACTAACTAGTAATATCGACTCACTCTACCAGGCCAACTACAAGCCCCTATTGTCTACAATAGTCAGAGATCTCCAAAAGTGGTCACTAAAAACCTTTTCATGGTTCGGCAGATCTGCAATACTTAAAATGACAGCACTGCCTAGACTGCTATATGTATTCAATGCCCTCCCTGTTAAAATCCCTGAAATCTTCTTTGTTACCCTTCTTAAGGCACAAAGGAGATTTCTATGGGCAGATAAAAAACCGAGAATAAAATTCAGCTTACTTACAATGGCCAAAAATAAAGGTGGCATTGGTCTCCCAGACTTCAGAAAATATCATCAAGCCTCACACATCACCAGACTCAGACTGGCACTGCCATAGTGAGACTAAAGATTGGGTTCAACTAGAACAGGGCCTCTCGCCAATCCACGTTCCGCTAAATCCATGGACCTCTCATTCCAAAACAAACAAGACTATAAAGCACCCATTAATTGAGAACACTATCCATGTATGGCACAAAATTGCCCACAAACATAAACTTGCCTCGATACCCGGTCCACTGACGCCAATCACAAATAACCCTGATTTCCAACCAGGCCTCCATCTGAAGACACTACAGAATCTCCAGGACTCCCACTGTCTGTCAGGCTCGAGGGTTAAATCCCTGGAAACACTGCAAGCAGAGGGGGGTGGGTTATCTCCTGGTTTCTGGCTCTACCTACAAATGAAAGATTTCTTGGTAAACAGCAAACACAGACTATCTTACTGCCTTCCCATGACGCAACTTGAAACCCTATGCTCTAAGAAATCGCCGGTAACAAAGACCACGTCTCTAGCATATGCCTTACTGAATCACACCCAACATCTAGATGACAACAAACATAGAGAAAAATGGGAACATGACCTGAAAATTAAAATTTCAGATCAACAATGGGAAAAGGCTTGTATCTTATCCCACAAATGCTCATTAAGCACCAAGTACCAAGAGATCTCTTATAAAATTCTCTCACAATGGTATATCACACCGATAAAGGCCAGGAGATGGTCCGCGGAAATCTCAGATTCCTGCTGGCGCTGTAACAAACATTTGGGCTCCTTTCTGCGTATTTGGTGGGAATGCCCTGCAATATTCGACTACTGGGACGAAATAAGGAAATGGATTAAACACATTACAGACACCAATATGATTCTTGATGCAGCAGCTTGCTTGATAAACATTAACTCCTTGTCTTTGAGTAAATACAAGAAAACTTTATCCAGATACCTTATACTTGCTGCTAAAACATTAATCCCCCTATTCTGGAAGTCCCCACACGTCCCAGGAGTCAAGGATTGGCTAAACAGTGTCCAATATATTATATCATTTTAGGTCTGATTAATACCCAATTTTACACATGTAATATGATTTTTTTACCCAATATAGGAATTCCCCCTCCTTCCACCGGGTCAATCCCCATGGGATGGGTTTTGTACCCCCCATCCCTTTACCAGGTAGTCTAATATCCCCGGCAGCTTATGTGCCACATGATACAGATGGGAGCATTGCTCCATTGCATGTGGGAGCTGCGATGCGCACTGCGGGTCTTCCTTCACCCCCAATGGGGTGGGGGGATCACCATGCACTGCGCATCGACGTCACGCTTTATGCTATGGAACGGTTGTGACGTTTTGTTGCCGCCATGTTCCAATGCTTTTTACATCTAGCAGCCAGGTGGAGGGGTATTGTGGCACTGTTTTGCTTGGGGGCATTTCTGCTCAGCTGCAGTTGCCTACTCTTCACAGTGCACGCCTTTGTGACGTTGGTGGGTGTGGTGGACCAGCCCTTATAAGCCACTCTGGGGCAATCTGACTCACATGATGGTTCCAGCTCTTCACCTGCACACCTTGTGTATCACTCAGATTTGAATTGCTCACCAGGTAAATTGATCCTGTGTACTCATGCTGCGCCTCCACTTTAGTTTTTCTCTTTGCCTTCTACCTTCTTCTGGGTAATGGTCCTGATCTTCTATTTAATATATTTTTTATTATTTGTACTTTCTTCTCTCACTAACTTAATCTGGCTCATATACTCATTTGCATCCTATTATCCCACCCTTTACCAAGTATAGGATGCACTACCCATGATACCACATGATATGAGTTTTTAATCTATTTTACATTTTTATTATTTTATTTCCAGTGCTCATGGTCGGTTCTGACCAACATATCCTTTCAGCTTCTTACCTGGTCCTGATCTTCTACTTATCTTATCTTTCTATCATTTTTTATTTTTCACCAACTTAATCTGGCCCATATACTCATTTGCATCCTATTACCCTATCCTTTATCAAGTATAGGATGCACTACCCATGATACGAGTTCTCTACTCTACACATTTACATTTTTAAATTTTTCTTTTTGTTCCCAGCGTTTATGTTCGGTCTTGACCAACATATCCCTTCAGCTTCTCACCTGCACATCCTGTGTATCACTCAGAATTGAATTGTCTACCAGGTAAATTGATCCTGTGTACCTATGCTGCACTTTTATTTTAGTTTTTTCCTGACCTTTATCTTCCTCTGGGTAAGGGTCTTTTATGTATCTCACTCCTCTATAATTCTTACTTTCCACTCTCACCAACCTAATATGGTTTATATACTTATTAGCATCTTACTATCCTATCCTTTACCAAGTATAGGATGCACTTTTGGACACCCATCTTGTTTGAGTCCCGGTCTGCCACTACCACCTCAGCTCCCATCAGCGACACCATCCCCAGGGGGGGTTTTCTGGTTTATGTTGATGCACTGCTACTGCATAGACACAGATTATGTAAGTATTATTGAGAGTGGTTGTGGGGGGTTTATCCTAGGCTATATTACCTCCCTAATATCTTATTTTAAACATTCTTTCCGTGACAGGGTCAGACCTTGCAGATATACGTGTTATCAAATATATTACAGCATTCAATTTCCATGCGCATGCTCCTGAAGAGTGGATAAATCCACAAAATGCATAGAGCTACTATATGCCGTGTTATATACCAACTATATGTTTTAACCATGTAATGATCACCTGTACCATGTGATTTGCATTTTTACTGAATGGTAAATTGTAAATGCTGTATGGATATTCTCTGAATGGAATTTACTGGTTCTCTATGTGTACCCATGATTACCTTCATGTAACTCATGATTGATCTCCAATAAATGTTAATTTTTTTACATCTGCCTGCTTCATATAAAGTCCCAACCTTTAGTCGTCTTGTTTTAGGGTCCAATATATATACAAAATGGAAGAAATTGTAGCCATGAAACATGAAAATAGCACATCCTTTAACGAAACGTGGCAGCCGTGGTTCTTATTCACCTACTCCACAGAATATAAACTCCTCATGTGCTAATGTCAGACCCGTGGACTCGCTGAGCATTGTCTGGCCCGTTCGTGGAATGATAATGCTGTTGTTTACTTTTGTTGCAATGATATTTTGTCTTCTATCTCTCAGTCCACCCACTACACTCTTGATCGCTACTCATACCACCCCCTTCTATCTACCTTTCCCCCTTCCCCTCTCTACTACTCCCTTACTTTCAATCCCCTAATTCAATCTGTTCCCTCAACTCCTATTTACATTCTGTTCTTATTCTATGACAGTTTGTACTCCTTATTGTACACTAATACGAAAATATCAGTTTACACTTAGCTTTTATTTGATAGCTGACTTTATTTGTATTTGTTTTCATTCATGTAACTTCTATATGAGATTGCACCTGGCAAATGTCTGTTTACATTGGCTTCAATAAAAACCTTTGATTGTGAAAAAAAAAAAAAAAAAAGAATCCAGCAGAAAAACTCTCTGGTAAAAATAAATAAAAAATCCAGCAGCTTGTCATGTATAATCCCAGGTCTGTGCACTGTGCTCTCTGCAGTATGTTATTGGAAGCCTAGGTCGACAGGGTGGCATCTCCCAGAGGGTGTCCATGGCAGGCTGGGCCCACAAGAATTTGATCGAATGATGCTGGCCATCATGCAACCCAGAAGTGGACTGGTACTGGGCCACAGAACAGATTTTCTGCAAGAGACAGAGCTGGTAATGATTGCAGTAATCCCCGCCTTTATATTTTTTAACACTATTGGGCTATTTTATTTTAGTTTACAGTAAGAGAAAAGAAACTGGAATTCTGTTTGAAGTATTGCCCGTATCTTCTCTTCTGAAAATGCATTTGCATATATCCATGACTGTTAATAAGATTCAGCTAAATCAGGTCGTGAATGTATGATTCATAGTCCGTTTAAATCAGACCTGTCACCTAAACATAACAGAACTTTTAACTGTCTAGATGATTATCCATGCATTACAATGCCATCATCTAGGAAAATATTTGTGAGAGTGAATGAGTTACTGGCATATAGCTTGTTTATTTCACTCTGCTTCTCAGAAATTTACCGTACATTGCCAGCATTTCCCAGCCAGCACCACAATCATCAAATTGGCTCAGGGTGGTCACATGTAGCTTAGTGTAATAGAGCCTACCATGGCAAATCACAATTAGAAAAGGGATGAGCCGATGGAAGAATGTGTGATAGGGTACACTGCAGTCCGGAATGTACTAAAACTGGAAAAGTAAAAAGATTTTTTTTTTGTTTTTTACTTTTGGTATAGACATGCAATTCAATAAAAAAATCAATATGTCCTTTAGGACCCATCAGCGAATGAACTGCTGGGCCTTGTTTATAAATGTATGTGAAGAAAGCATGGACTGGTCCGTATTGCCACTACAACCAATCAGCCATCTGTACAGTATAGGAAGAATAAAGGAAATTAAGGAAGTATTGCAAACCTTCTCATACGTTCTCCAGGGCAGGATTAAGCCTAGTACACACGGCCGAGAATCTCGTCAGGAAAAAACCCGTAGTTTTTCCCGACGAGATTCTTGACAAGAATCTTGTCCCGGCCGAGTGTAAACACGTACACTTCAAAAGAACCGCCGTTCTTTTGAATGGCACGAACGCGGTGACATCATCGACTACGATGAGCATGCGCTCGTTCCATTCGATGCCGTCGCTGCCATCTTCCTACACCCTACCTATGCCTAGGAAGCTACCGTGCATGCGTCAAAGTCATTTCGAGCATGCGTGGGTTTCCACGGTGACAGGTAAGTATACACACGCTCGGGTTTCTCGTCGGGAAACAGGCAGACAAGAATTCCGACGAGAAAATAGAGAGCAGGTTCTCTTTTTTTCTCGTCGAGATTCTGGGCAGTTTTCTTGACGAGAAACCTGAAAGCCTCGTACACACGGCCGGTTTTCTCGGCAACAAAGATCTACCAGCAGTTTTCTTGTCGTTTCTTGACGAGAAAACCGGCCGTGTGTACGAGGCCTTACACTTCTAGTCATACTATTCTGTGACATGCAACATTCCTCTTTTTTTCACAGCCAGGGGCCTGCCATGGGCAAAGCTGGGAATATCCATTTGCACAGGTTCAAGAACTGGCGTTGCCAGAACACTTTACCAACATCAAAGGAATTTTAATGCGATTATGTCACTAAAATAAAAACCTGAACAAAGATTCTCCCACTGCCAGTACCACCATTTTTTGCTATAATTAGGGTACTGGCCATCTAAATTCTGTTCAGAAACTGACAGATTTCTGGTCCCCCTGCTTTGCTCATTGGTTTCTGCCACCAACCTCATTCTTCATTACTGTGTTCCGTAATGACATAGGGGATAGGTGGGAGGAACAGTGGAATGCAGAGGGAGATCAATACCCCTGGAAGTCTCCACTTCTGAACAGACTTTAGAAGGCAATTTTAGTTATTTAATTAGCTTGGGGTTCCACAGTGTTGGCAGATGAGAGTCGAGTACCTTTTTTTACTTTGAAAGAAAGATCTGGATTCAGGGTTTGAGTTTGGCAACAGTGTCATTTCAGTCAATAGGATGGATTAAAAAATTACAGATATGAATGAATAGTAAAAAAAGAGCCAAGATGCAAAGAGGAGGCACCCTAGATACTCTGGAGGGAACCTTCTCCCCACATATGAGTCATCAAAAAGGAGAAATTTGGAAATCCACTCTCCCCACCTTTTTCATTTACTCATTTTCCAGCCTAATAAAGATGTAAAATAGAAGCAACTGTCCAGGTCAATTAACCTTAAAGAGGGAGTAAACCCTGATAAAAAAAAAACCTGCGAGAGAAAGCCATAATGAGCTAGTATGCATAGCATACTAGCTCATAATGAATGACTTACCTGAGATCGAAGCCCCCGCAGCGGTCCTCGGTCACCTCCGCCGCCGCCATCTTGCCTCGATGTCCCGTCACGGATGTCAATGTATCGCCGCTCCGGCGCTGTGATTGGCCGGAGCGGCGATGACGTCACACACATGCGCGCTCGGACCGGCAAGAGCCCATTCAGAAAACTGGCAATGAAGCTGGCCCGCTAGTGCGCGTGACATCATCGGCGCATTGCTTTATAGTAAATATCTCCTTAACCATGTAGGTTAAGGAGATATTTCTTGCACCTACAGGTAAGCCTTAATGTAGGCTTACCTGTAGGTGCAAGTTGTCTAAGTGGGTTTACAACCACTTTAACTCTTCCTGTTATGTATATTGAGTATGATCTTACTTTAAAGTATAGCTAAACCCCAAAACAAAAATGTAACATATTGCAGCTTGCCAGTTTTCAGAGGTAGGTGCTGTATTAGTTTGTGTTTTACAGGCTAAGAACATTTTCAGCAAGTACAGAAAATACCTGTTGATCTTACTAGAAATGTCAGGTCCTTGTCAATTCCTGTGAGCAAAACGGGTAAAAAAAAAAAAAATCTTTCTTTTGTAAACTACTAACCCTATAAACCTGCATGTAATGAACAAAAGCAGATGTGGCTGAAGTCCAACCTGGATGACAACTATGGCTACCTCCATAGATAGTGAAGAAAGGGGTGTAGATATTATTAGACAAAAAGCCTGTTAATCGCAGGATCACTAGATGAAAATAAAGGGGAAAGAAGCCTGAAAAGACGAAAACTAAAGCAGCCACCACATCTCCAAACTGGTAAAGTACAATATATTAGATTTTTGGGGGGTTGGATATGCTTTAAATTATATACCATGTAACAAATTATTCTATAGTCTATTATCTTACTGTTTTAATTAATTTGAATATGAGATCTGTAATGCCATATTGTTAATCTATTTTGTATGGGAGACAATCAGTGACATAGGGCTGCAATCCAGCACATGACTCTACACAGCAACCCGGCAGACGGAGCGCAGGGTCAGCCAAGTAACTACTCGGACATTCAGCCACTGACCACAAGCAGTAGCATCTAAACCAGCCAGTCTTGAAGACCAACACTAACTATCAATGGACAACATCAACTGTATATACATTTCCCTACAGTGCTGAGAGCGCTGCGATGTGGAACGAAACACGACTACAGTAAAAGAGCGTTCGCCTATAAAAATGTACCATCCATCGTGTGATACACCTCCCATCCAGTCGTCTCTCTCTCTATATAGACCTACCACAGTATACAGACCAGTTTTGGCTTTTCAAAGCTCTGATCAGGAGGAAACCCCACGAAACGCGTTAGACATTGATTCATTTTATCCCTTGTATGAGCATCAGTTTTTACTATTTTATCAAAATGATAACATTGTAAATGTATTTATTCATGAATACGTAGTATATTTCTTTGTATATACCTATTTGTTTAAAATAAACTTTTTTATCTTGGTTCTTTCCACTCCCTCATCAGGATATCCTTGAGGGTTTGGTGAACCAGAAACACCTTAGACTGATGTCTATCCAGCCCCCTGTACATTTTATCCTGGGCTGGGACCTGTGCCAGAGGTTCCGGAATGTCCTCAGAGACATAAACTGCTCTTAAGAGTCCCTCCATGTCCTTAGTAAAAAGGTGCCTGTCTGGTATGGAATCCTCACTATCCTGGTTGCCCAGGTCTAAATCGCTTTATATTTACTATATCATCAGAAAAGACTACCATATTTTACTAAGGCCCCCCGCACTAGCGCAAGAGAATATATTTTCTGTTTAAATATATACATAGTATCTGTATGTCGCTACCATGCACTGTTTATTTGTATATCTTTCTTGTCTTTGAAAATCTTAATAAACATCATCGATAGAGAGATACGTTATGCCCTAATACTGTACTTTTTTCATTACTCTCTTCCCCGTGGGTGAGCTATATCTGTTTAATATAAGGGTAAGAAAAAGAATAGGAGCCCTGAGCAGGCTGGCTTTGTCCTAACATACCTTTCAAGGCTTATTTTCTATCACTTAGTTCTTCTTTTAGGAGGTTGCAACTCACATTTTGTACTTTTACGATAATGTAAATGCATATTCAGATCAAAAAATATATGTTCTTAGCGGGCTTAACTGCCAAGCCTTACATACAGCCATAAATGCTGGGAGTTATAGTTCCAAATCTTGAAGACTGTGGCAGGTATGGTCTAAGCCTTTAAACTTCTAACTTCCTCTTTGAAAATTAAGTGTACATTTTCGGAATGAGATTGTATCATTGCCTAGAGATGTTTTTCCTCTGCTGCATATAACCATCCTAAGCACTCTGTACTCTCATTAGAAATTCAATTAGGCATTCTGGAGAGGTGGTATTAACATTAATGTCAGCACTCTGTAATAAAGACCTTTATGCAGACTCTGGACTGTGTCCAGCCAGGCATGAATGAAATCCTCTGGAAGAACTAATTGCTTGAAGAGGCCAGACAATTAAGTTAATTAACTGCTACTAGAAAGCCTCGTAGAACCCTTTTCCAGCATACTGGAAAAGCAAAGGCTTTGTAGTTGGTGTCCTGTAATTTCCCAGTTCTGCAATGTTCAGTAGATTTAGCAGTGCCATTTTAAATTTTTCCTTTATGCACAATTAGGCAATGGCCCTTTAAGGGTTGCATTTTACTGCTACGGAATTAGGAAGTTAGGGTGAGGGTTAGATGTCATTTGTGCAGCTGAAAAGCAGAGAAAACAAGCTGCATAGAAAACAAACTTGAGGCAAGGAAAATGTTCACATCTTACATCAAATTCCGGTCTTGTCTGACACTCATCTGCCACGCCCAACTCACTTATAGCTCATCTCCTAGTTCTGCCATGGGAATAAACCTAAAAAGTTCTCCAGCAGGACTTCTAGAGTTGAAAATACACCAAGATTTGCATCACTGTGTTTGTTACTAAATTACAGGTGCTCTTTAGCAGAAGGCACATTACCAGATTGGTGGTACTAAAGTAGATAAAAACTAAACTAAACCAATGCCATTTAGTTTGCAAAAATGCTGTGTATTATAAATAACTGCCATGTTTTTAGTAAAATCCTTTTGTTTCATCCTTGGCTTTACTCATTACTGCTGATCCCCTGCAGCCTTGCTGCAGTCAATTTCTGTCTACATTCATGCACTACAGTGGCATGGTTTCCTTATGGTGACAACAGTTGACCATGTCTGTGTAATGTAAGCTTAAATGACCATGCCTCCATTGAAGGCCTGTATAACTAGCTGACAATGTAGGTGCACAATTCAGAAGAGAAGAACCTTCATGGCAGGCTTTAATGAAAGCTAAAGATTTCATATGATCGAAAATGACTTTTGAAATTATATTAACACATTAAAGCTTAAATTCATAATTTGTCTGGCCTAAGCTGGTTCAAATAAACTATTTCCTTTAATAACGCATGCAGCGACTGTGTGCATTTTATAAACTGTATGTAGCATCAGTGCTGTCTTCTGGCAGCGGTATGGGGCTGTCCTATCTGCTCATGGAACAAAACAGAATTGGGCTAAGCGCTGCTCAACCATTCACAGGACACCTTGTATTTAATGAATGATTACAAAGCTTCTTCTGATGGGCTGAGAGGGAGAGGTGGGCGGATGACATCACAACCTCCACCTCAGCCAATCATTCATAAAATACAAAGCCTTCTGTGAGTAGTTGAGCAGTGCTCAGCTCGACTCAATTTTGTTCCATGGGCGGGACAGGAAGGTTCCATCCAGCTCCTGAACACAGGACTGTATACTGTATGTAGCTGATGCTACATACAAGTTTATACACTGCACACAGTTGCTGCACGGGTTTGTGAAGGAAACAGATTGTTTGGGCAAGTTTGGTTTAAACAAACTATTTAAAGATCACTAAAATCTGTCATTAAAGCTTGCATGAGATTATGAAGTTATGGGGATTTACATATACTTTAGGTATAGAAGCCAATTAATATACCTGCTGCTCCACAGTCACAGCATACATCATTTCCCGGCATCTTCTGGATGTCAGATATAATTTCCTTGGTCAGCTCCTGGACTATATTGTTCTCGCCTGTACTGTGATCTCCTTTGAAAGCATTGTTTAGAGCTTCTTCTTTGCTGTTCTGGAGCACGGACATCCATCTAGAAATTGCAGACAAAATTGTGTGAGCATCATTCTGGTGGGGGGAGGGCTTTTTGCAGCGTTAGAACATCTCACTACAAAAAAGGCCAGAAAAAAGGAATCCCAAATGATGTTCCATTAAAAATTAAAGCTTACAGTGATTGTAAATGTAATTTGAATGCAAATGACAACCATATCATATTTACCTGCTCTGGTCAATGGTTTGGCACAGAGCAGCCCAGATCCTCCTCTACTGGGGTTCCCCACCAGCACTCCTGACTCCTCCCCCAGCCGAGCACTCCTATAGCAAGCCGCTTGCTATGGGGGAACTCATGCAAGCTCGATCCCAAGTCACGTGGCTCGGCCCAACCCCCCCCCCCCGCACTCTCTCTTCACAGGCTGCGGTTGACAGTAGCAGGAGCCAAAGGCTACCTTTAAAACCACTTTAACTTATTGACAGAGCAAATTCTGAATATTATCTGGATATTTAGAAACCCTGGACAAGTATTTACTCACCGTAAAACTTTAATCATGGTCTCTTAGAACGAACGCAAACCTTACCAGGTTCAATTAACATTACCCATCATATGGAGGTTAGATTCCTGGGTCACCCTTTCTTCCTCATCTGTCTTATAGACCCCAAGTCATTCTCTATCCCTACTCTTTAAATTCTTATTGCATATTGCCTTTTATACCCGTGCACATAGTTGGGTTATACTGTACACATCGTATCTATAAAAAATAACGATTACATTAATATGCACTGGCTAAACATGTGTCTGAACTGTTCTGTATCGGTTTATCCCGCTAATGGCTTTACACTTAGAGTTTTATAAAAATCCACCCAACAAAGAAACCCCACTGTCTTTAAAGCCCCCTCTATGTGCCCAGATGAATGCAGCTCTGTACAGCACATCAGATATCAGGGATCATAGGGTTCTCTGAAACCCAGCATCATTAGTGCATCTAGTATATCATAAAACAGAAAATACAGGAAAGAGTAGAGAATGTGGAAGAGATACTTGGCTTAGTTACTCACTGCTCTTACTCCAATGTCTACCAATCTCTGCTGGTGGAGAGGTGTGGAACTGTAGCCTTTACTGGGCAATAGCAAATACTACTAAACGTAGTTACAAAGTACATTCCAAAAAGCATGGTAGAGAATGCATGCAGAATAGAATATGAATATTTAACAACTGGTTTGCAGTTCTAAAAATAAAAGGAAGATGTAATCCTAAGAATGATGGGAGGGAAAAGTCTGATTCTTCTTGGCAGGTTGTTGAAGCACTGGGATCACCTGCAATACTTTTTGAGGATCTTTGATCGCTCCCCTGATAAGATCCTCATGCAACAGATCATTTCCAACAAGTGACTCTCACTGCTGTTTATGTTTATGGACCCCTCTGCCACCAAAGGTGTTGGAGGACTTTCTACAAACAACCTCAGGGCTTGTGTACATGCGCATTTGTTCACATCAGAATTGCTTTTCTCCCCTTACAAGTCTGGGTTACTAATGTCAGTTGAACACTAACTTTGAAGTACCTCTGCTGCACCCAAGGATCTTTGAATCTTTCCAGACATCTTCCTGATTACAATTAGGCCAGAAATAAAATGTTTGAATCTTGGCCGATTCATCAGGAACCGGCCAAGCTTTGAACTGTGTATGGCCAGGCTGAATGTACCAAGTTAATTAATCAATTTGGGTACAACCAACCTGCCGGATTTACTTGCAATTGTCGCTAGCATATGCTATAGCCGCTAGCAATAATCACTGTCTTCTCCCGGCGGGGACGGCTTCCCCCACTAGCCCGCGCCCCCCACCGGGAGAACACAAAAGGCTTGACAGAAGGGATTCCCCTGTCAGCATTGTCTGTGTTGATGGGGGAATCGTGGTTGCAGGAAAGAAATTTGCCTATGGCCTGCAAAGCTTACATTAGATCTTACAATGTTAAGTGTCTAAGCAAACAAATGAGAGGCAGCTGTACTGCACTGTGAGATGCCAACAGTAAGCGCACATTTCTGGAAAGCTCAATTGGTGTGTTTGGGACTCCCAGGGAGCAGCAGAAACCCTTTACTTTCTGACAGTGACATGCAGTCACCGATTTGCTGAAAATAACATTTATAAGATTAGTTTCGTATTTTTTACCCAAGTAAAAGTGAACATAAAAATAAAACCATCTGTTTCTCTTACCCAATTGCCCCTATAAGCGTATAGCAGCCATCTACAAATACTGTGCCTACCCCTTTGAGTAGCTGCTGAAATGCCCCATGAGCCCCAAAATCCAACATGTTCTACTATGCAAATATCACCATCAGCTAGGAGTTGACATAATAGGATTTTTATAACAGCTTACCTGTAAAATCCTTTTCTTAGGAGTACATCACGGGACACAGAGCGACATAGTCATTACTAATGGGTTATATAGATACCGTCAGGTGCTGGCACTGGCAACTTCCAAAACCGGAAGTACCCTCCCCTATATAAGCCCCTCCCATCCGGGAGCACCTCAGTTTTGTAGCAAAGCAATAAGTGTCCCCAAAGAGGGGCGGGAGCTCTGTGTCCCGTGATGTACTCCTAAGAAAAGGATTTTACAGGTAAGCTGTTATAAAAATCCTATTTTCTTTCTCGTACATCACGGGACACAGAGCGACATAGTCATTACTAATGGGATGTCCTAAAGCAATGCCCAATGAGGGGGGGGGATACACCATATATAAGCTGAGCGCTATCAGACATGAGGATCTTTTGCGGCCTGCAACACACTGCGCCCAAAGGCGACATCCTCCTGACTTCTAACGTCCACCTGGTAGAACCTAGTAAACGTGTGAACTGAAGACCACGTTGCGGCCTTACAGATTTGAGCCAGGGAGGCCTGGTGATGCACTGCCCATGAAGTTCCAACTGCTCTCGTGGAGTGCGCTCTAACTTTGAACGGAGGCGGTCTCCTTCTCAAGCCATAAGCTTGCATAATGACCTGTCGAATCCACTTGGCTAAAGTAGATTTTGACGCTGCCTGACCCTTTCTGGGGCCTTCCGGCAGAATAAACAAAGTATCCGTTCTGCGAATCTGAGCAGTGGCTTTTAGATAAGCTTTAACTGCTCTTACTACATCCAAAGAATGCAATAACTTTTCCTCTACCGAAGTAGGTTTGGGGAAAAAAGAAGGAAGAACCACATCTTGGTTCAAATGAAACCTCGATACCACCTTAGGAAGAAAGGCTGGATGAGGACGTAACACTACTCTGTCCTTATGGATAACCAGATATGGCTCCTTACAGGACATAGCTGCTAATTCCGATACTCTTTTAGCCGAACAAATGGCTACTAGAAAAATCAATTTCCTGGTGAGAAGCACCAAGGAAATATGCTGTAATGGTTCAAATGGTTGTTTCTGTAGAACCGACAGAACCAAGTTTAGATCCCATGGACATATGGGAATATTAACCGGAGGACTAATACGCATCACTCCTTGTATAAAGGCTTTGACTAGTGAATGCGAAGCCAAGGGCCTTTGAAAAAATATTGACAAGGCCGAAATCTGACCCTTGATAGTACTCAAGGCAAGCTTCCTATCTACAGCCCACTGTAGGAAGTCCAGAATCCTACCTATTACGTACTTATGTGGATGCCATTTCTTGGCCTCACACCACGCGATGTACGCCTTCCAGATTCTATAGTAGATCTGCCTGGATACCGGCTTCCTGGCATTGATCATGGTAGATACCACAGCATTAGAGAGCCCTCTCTTTTTTAGAATGTGGGCTTCAATAGCCAGGCCGTCAAACCTAGGGCTGGTAAGGAAGGGTGGTATATCGGTCCTTGCGAAAGCCGGACGACGTGGGAGAGTCCAAGGACTCCCCACTGAAATTTTACAATCTCCGCGTACCACGCTCTTCGGGGCCACGCTGGAGCCACCGGAATCACCGGTTTCTTTTCTACCCTGATTCTGCGGAGTAATCGAGGTAACCATTGTGGCGGTGTGAATGCATATATCAGCTTGAACTGATCCCAAGGGAACACTAGGGCATCCGAGCCGCAAGCTAGGGGATCCCTTGTCCGAGAGACAAACCTGTCCCCCTTTGCGTTGAATCTGGATGCTAGAAGATCTACATCCGATGTTCCCCACCGCTGACATATTGTCCAGAAAACCTCGGGGTGAAGGGACCCTTCCTCTGGGCCTAATTGCTGGCGACTTAGAAAGTCCACCTTCCAATTCTCCACTCCTGGAATGAATACCGCAGATATGGCTGGGACATATTTTTCTGCCCATTTCAGGATGTAATTTACTTCCCTCTGGGCTGCACGACTCCTGGTGCCCCCCTGATGATTGATATATGCCACTGCTGTGGCATTGTCTGATTGCATTCTGACAGGGGACCCTTGGAGTTTGGATGTCCATGCTACTAGGGCATACCGGGCTGCTCGTATCTCTAAGAGATTGATGGGCAGGGCCTTTTCTGCATCCGACCATCTGCCCTGGAGAGACTATTGCTCCAGTACTGCTCCCCAGCCTATAAGGCTGGCATCTGTAGTGACCACCTTCCAAGAAATCGGACTGAAGGATTTCCTTTTTTCCAGATTCTGGGGAACCAACCACCAACGGAGGCTCTTGCGAACGGAAGGGGACAAGGACATTGTAAGTCTAGGGCCTGAACTTTTTTGTTCCAGGCTGACAGTATGGCCCCTTGCAAATTCCTTGAATGGAATTGACCGTAGGGTACTGCTTCGAATGATGCCACCATTTTTCCCAGCAGCCTCATATACAGGCGTATGGACGGCTGTCTTTTTTGTACCCACTAAGTGGATCAAATCTTTCAAAGACAACACCTTTCCTCGAGGCAAGAATATTTTTCTCTGGCCTGAATCCAACCTTAGCCCCAAGTATTCCAGACTTTTGACTGGTTTTTAGGGCTGACTTGTCTCGGTTGATAATCCAACCGTGAGATTCCAGATACTTGATCGTCTTGTGAACGACCACGTCTAGTTTTTTCACTGAGTGGTCTATCAGCAACAAGTCATCCAGATATGCCATTATCATTACACCTTGTGTTCTTAGATTGGCCAATAAAGGGCCAGAATTTTTGTAAACACTCGTGGTGCTGTGGCCAAACCGAAGGGTAAGGCTCTGAACTGAAAATGGCGCCCTTCTACTGCAAAGCGTAGAAATTTTTGGTGGACTGGAAAGATGGGAATGTGCAAATAAGCATCTTTGATGTCGATCGTGGCTAACCAATCCTCCCCTTGTAGGGCAGTGGCCACCGATCGGATCGACTCCATCGGAAAGTCCTGATATACAGGAATTTGTATAGCCCTTTTAGAATTAATATGGGCCTCCCGTCCGCGTTTGCTTCGGGACTGTAAAGAGGTTTGAGTAAAACCCGAACCCTCATTCTTCCAGGGGAACCTCCATAATTACTCCTTGGAGCAATAGTTGTTCTAGTGCCAACAGGAGGGACTCTCTCTTCCGGGGATCCCTTGGCACGTTTGACCTCAAAAATGGGAAGGAGGAGAGTCTTTTAACTCCAAACTGTATCCCAAACCTACTGCGGAGAGCACCTATCTGTCTTGATCGTGTCCCGCCAGGTCTCTTGCGAACAACTGGAGTCCTCCCCCCACCCGACTGAGTGGGGGCTTCATGAATTTAACTTTGGGGGAGGTTTTGTACCTCCCCTGACCCAGGGTTTCTCATTACCCTGCTACTGTCCCTGTTTTTTACCCCCGGGATTTGACCGAGGAGGCCGTCGGAACTGTTACACAGCCGATGCCCCAGGGACTGGAGAAGCAGGCCTCTTAAAGAGGGACCTCTAACTCTGCTTTTAACCGGCAAGAGCGTATTTTTACCGCTGGAAATTTTCTGGATATTTGTCCAGGTTTTCCCTGAATAAGCGTTCACCATGAAATGGGACGCTAACCAGCCATTCTTTACAGGGAGCTTCAGCAGACCAGTTTTTGAGCCATAGGAGCCTACGCATATGTACTATAGACAGCGTAAGGCGGGAGGCCTGATGGACTGAATCCTCTATGGCGTCAACCGCAAAGCCTAAGGCTCTAGGTAGATCAGCTAGGGCAAAGCCTGCTGATCTGTCAAGTCCCTCAAGACCTGTTTCAACTGATCCTTCACTGCTTAGCAGACCCCAATAGCTGCTACTGCTGGTTGTATCACCAAGCAGATTTTCATAAGGACTCCAATCTTTTATCTATTGGGTTCTTGAACATTTGGACATTATCCACTGGACATGTCAGTGATGTATACATACAAGAGATGGCTGCGTCCATTGTAGGGACCTTCCATTTTTTTTTTTTTTTTTTTTGATGAACTTATCCTCCATGGGATAGACCACCGGAAATCTCTTGGGGGAATAAATATTTTCTCAGGACGTTCCCAATCCTGGTAAATGAGCCCTTTCAGTAAAGGGTGAAGTGGAAAAGAACAAACAGTCTGGGGGCTTCTAGCGACCCCAACGAGGATACAGTAGTGGTTGATGGTTCCGAAAGGTGCATTTTTAAATGCTGATCGGACCATGTTAGTCAGAGACTGAACCCATAATCTTTCAGCTTGAGATGCTGAGAAAAGGTTCCCCCACTGTTGATTCCTCTATAACAGAATCAACCTTATCCTGATCCCCTTCAGGCAGGTCGATCCCTGTATGGGACTGTTGCTCTGCTAACAGGCATTCTGAAGGAGGAGACGGAGATCGGGCGTGCTTTCCCTGACAGGGAGGCAGCGATAAATGTTGACAATCTCTCTCTAATCCTCCCAGAGCTGAGGAAAAAACCTCCTCTGTTACATACACAGGAGCAGGTGACTGAGGACAGCCACAGTACCAAGTACCCCTGCGGGGTCTCTACGGACACTTACCTCTGAACTTCAGGGGAGACTGGTGCAGCAGGAGTATGCCCAAGATCCTCCGAGCCCGATGAGACCCCCTTCGCTTCCTGGAAGATTCAGTTCCGGAGCTTCTGGACGGCATATTCCTAAGCCTAAAGCTGAGGTATTCCAGCCGTAATACACCACTTTTACTGAGAATAGTCTAGCACAATTGCTGCTATATCACAGTTGGTGTCTACTAATGTGCCTTTCTAGGGGATGCCTGTATCAACCGCTTGCTGTATGCCTTTAAATGTTGCCAGCTCTGTCTCTGTACTTCATAGCCAGCTCACTACAATATTGTGGTTTTTTTAAACTGCTGGGACGCCCGCACATGCGCAGAAGCGCTGCGGCGCGCACAGAGCGTCATCCCCCAGGCTCCGCCCCCTTTCCCGGCTCACCTCTATATATAGAGGCGCGTGCACGCGCGCGGGCACGTGCACCTTCGGCGCTAATTTCAAATATGGTAACAAGGGACAGGAGCCAGGGCCCCTCTTTGCCGCAGGCCGGGGGATGGACGAGCACTGCAACATGGCAGAGGAAGCAGTTTCCTATAAGAGAACTCACCATCTGCCTGGACTTTGCTCTGCTGAGAAGAAGCTAGTCCACATGACAAGAAAACATTCCACAGCGGCCTCTAGTGGACAAACACAGGTACCGCAGTCTAATATATTAAATATATATATATAAAAAAAAAATTTTTTTTTTTTTTTCTTGACCACCATTAAAAATTATTACATTTTTTTAGTAGTTACAGGCATGCACAGAATTTTGCGGGAATACCATTAGGTAACAGACAGAAAGACAAATTAGGCTTGGGGGTCCCCCAATAGAACCAAGTTCCTGGGGGCCCCCACTTACCTGTTCCCCGCCGCAGGACTTTGTTTGGTCCACAAAAGCCCAAACTTCACCTATCACGGCAGGCATTGTAATCAAACCTTCAGGGACCGGGTTCCCAAGGATTCCACTCCCCTGGACCTGTATAGCACCCTGCACAGAAAACATCTTGGTCGTGGGTATGACCAGAGCTCTGGATCCCAGGGTCCAGCTCTCCTAAGAGAAGCATTACAGGCAAAACCTTGCTCTTCTCTGCAAGGCCCGGGTACCGACCGTTTAGCTATGAAGCTTTTTTGGTCGGATCCGGAATAGCTTACTGAGGCCCAAAAGAACCTGTACGCAAGCTCAGTGAAAAACACATGTTTCTTCTTGGCCAACACCTTAGACACTGGCAAAAAACTGAGGTGCTCCCGGATGGGAGGGGCTTACATAGGGGAGGGTACTTCCGGTTTTGGAAGTTGCCAGTGCCAGCACCTGAAGGTATCTATATAACCCATTAGTAATGACTATGTCGCTCTGTGTCCCGTGATGTACGAGAAAGAAAATAGAGGGCTTCCTGGTTCCGGATTCCAGAGGTAACTCGGCAAATCTAGGAACATTTTAATAAACTAACAAAATCTTAGTTATGAATTTTAATTTCAAACTGGCATGAAGTTTAAGTAAACAAACTTAACAGAATGTTTGCTCCCAGGCTCCACAATGACTTGGACAGGCCTCACCTGTTTTATTTAAACACAGTTGCCTTTTTCCCCTCAACTTGTAAGACAGGTTGGATCACAAGTATGAAATTCCATTTCTTACAAAATCAGCACTGCAACATTGAGATGACTTGTTGAACATGGTAAACTATGCAGTTAAAATAGAGTTATGAAAGTTTGGAAATTCATTACATTTCTTGCATGCTTTGTATGTGTACCGTAGCAAAGTACAGTAGGTCTAACCTCTGAAAAAAGGAGAGTAATTCAGAAGGTTCAATTTAGTAACAGGCTGTATTCCTGCAAGTAAACTGAAGATTGCATTCCCTGATATTCCTGTGCAGGATAACTCCACTTTTAGCATGTGTTCCATAGGGGGAAGGAACCATATTCTAGCAGCTCCATGCAAGACTGAGTTAGAGTGCAGACTTTAGTGCCAACCATTTTGAGAAAGATAACCCCAAAGGAAGAGAAAGCAGTCAGAGAGGAAACCTTGGTCATGTTGACCTAGAAGCTACAATGTTGGGTCTTTTTAGGGAAACCTGCTAATAACTCCTTTCCCCTTGAAGGTTGGGGGAATTAAAGGCCACACTATAAAGTAAATAAAACTGTCCAAAGTATCAAGACCACTTAAATATTCTTAAATATTCTTGTGTAAAAAATTGCTATGTGAAAGCAATGAAGTGCTTATGATTTTTTTTCTATGATGTGCACTACTGCAGGCCAAATCTTTTTTTTTTAGTAAAATTTCCCATTGAGCCTCTGTTACCCAAAACGATCACTCTATCAATCCAATAGCACAGCGTTCCCAAAAAGTATGCACACCAAAGTGCTAAAAGATGGATTTATCATATAAGCAAACCAATACTTATAAGTAGTATGGAGAAACATTATATTTCTCATCATTTGCAAGACCTATACGGTAACAGCGTTTGCACTATACTGTGGCGGGAAGAAGAGTCTTGCTGCATCACAAATCAAAAAGGACTATTTAGGTACAACTGTAATTATTTTTATTCAGAAGCACATTGCTTTCATATTCCTAGGATGTGCCCAACATAAATTAGCCAAAAATCTGATTCCTGCATTTTATTTGGCACATACAGTACAAGTATTTTTAATACAGTTGAAACTATCTAAAAGTTGTTCAGTGTATACATTTAGAACCTGCAGTTCCTAGATAAGCCTCTAGATGCCAGAATGTGAAAAGAAACATGTACTGTATATAGATCAGATAACGGCGTCATGCAAACTGGAGTGTTTGCTCCGCTCCTCCGAATGCCTTTTCTCCTGGAGAAAAGCTGCTTTAACCACTTCAGCCCCAGAAGGATTTGCCCCCTTAATGACCAGGCCATTTTTTGCGATACGGCACTGCGTTGCTTTAACTGACAATTGCGCAGTCGTGCGACATTGTACCCAAAACAAAATTGATGTTTTTTTTACCCCACAAATAGAGCTTTTGTTTGGTGCTATTTGATCACCTCTGTGATTTTAATTTTTTGCGCTATAAACAAAAAACAATAAAAAAAAAAAAAGAAAAAAAAAACAATATTTTTTACTTTGTGCTATAATAAATACCCCCCCCCCCCCCACAAAAAGAAAAAAATATGTTTTCATCAGTTTAGGTCAATATGTATACTTCTACATATTTTTGGTAAAAAAAAAAACGCAATACAGGTACACGTATATTGATTGGTTTGCGCAAAAGTTATAGCGTCTACAAAATAGGGAATAGATTTATGGCATTTTTGTTTTTTACTAGCAATGGCGGCGATCTGCGATTTTTAGCGATACTGCGACATTGCAGTGGACAGACTTTTTTGGGACCATTGACATTTATGCAGCGATCAGAGCTAAAAATAGTATACATGTCATTGGCAGGGAAGGGGTTAACACTAGGGGGTGATCAAGGGGTTAAAGGTGTGTCCTAGGGAGTGTTTCTAACTGTGGGGGGTGGGGACCGACTGGAGGAGGAGACCGATCGCTGTTCATAACCAGTATGAACAGCAGATCTGTCTCCTCTCCCCTGACAGAACAGAGATCTGTCTGTTTACATTGACAGACCTCCGTTCTCTCTCTCAGGAGCGATAGCATCCTGAGAGAGAGACATCGCGGCCACGTGCATCAGCTCCTACGTCTTAAAGCGCCCACCGTACAGCTACGGCGATTCGCGCAGGGGAGCCAACCTGCCGCCGTATAACAACGGCAACTGGGCGTTGCACATTAATGTATTATATTCTATGTTATTTTTTTCTGGCCATTAAAATGCATTGACACACAAACACGTGAAAGCACAGAAACTGGGCGCGTTTATGCATGCTTCGCTTTTGTTTTTCTACTCAAATGTTCCTCTCCTGAACGCGTTGGTGGTGCATTTTTTCCAGCCTTTCTCAACTTTTTCAACACAGAGGAACTCTTAAAATACCTTTCCCTGAACTCACGATACATTAGTGTAATGGTCAGTGGGAAGAATACGCCTTACAATGGTGATCATTGGGAAGAAATACCCCCTTACAGACAGATAAAAAGATCAATGATGTCAGCGAGAACTTATCGGAGAGGCAGAAATTGCTCATTGCTTAAGGAACTCCTAGCAAACCCTGGTTGAGAAACCCTGCTTTAAATTTTCCTCTTCTAATATGCCTGTAAACTGCTACATAGGCTAACAAAGGTGCGTTTATAAGGTGAAAAAAAATAAGTCAAACGCCTGTAAAAGCGGAATTTCTTACGTCCTGTGTGTACGAGTCCATAACAGTATAGGTGCACCCGTTGATTGAACTCAGCAAATGCAGCTTCATTATTTCAAAGAGTGGATTTTGTACATCAGTAAATAAGTGAACAAATAGAAAAAACCTGCATAAATACACTTACATTTGGCACTCTTGCTCATCTTCAGTTTGGAAATGGTAAGTCCGATCATCTATTGTGAAAAGGTAATTACAATTATGAGCATGCAGGTTAATACTGAACACAAAAAAAATGGCCTTTGCACGGTTTTGTAGTCCACATTACACAGCCTTTATAAACTATAAAACTGCATTTACTCCCTGGAAACCATTTTGTGAAAAATGGTGAATAAGCGCAGCTTGCCTACCTGTTCTTTGACGTATTTGCTCCCTATAACAGAATATGTGTCCAAAACATGCTGCCTCAACCTCCGCAACATCTCCAGAATACGCCCCTTCCCAACTAATGAAACTACAAAGCTCCTAATTCACTCCCTGGTTATCTCTCGCCTCAACCCCTACAACTCCCTCCTCGTTGGCTTACCGTTAAATAGGTTATCCCCTATTCAGTCCATCATGAATGCTGCTGCCAGACTTATCCACCTTACCAACCGCTTTGCGTCTGCTACCCCTCTCAGCCAATGCCTCCACTGGCTGCCACTCACCCACCTAATTAAATTGTAAATATTAACAATAACTTACAAAGCCATCCACAACTCAGCCCCGAGCTACATCACCAGCCTTGTCTCAAAATATCAACCAAATCTTCCTCTGTTCCTCCCAAGACCTCCTGCTCTCTAGCTTCCTCGTCCCCTCCTCCCATACTTGCCTCCAGGACTTCTTCAGAGCCTCTCTCATCCTTTGGAATTTCCCTAACCCAATCTTTCCGACTATCTTCAACTCTATCCACTTTTAGGCGATCCCTGAAAAGTTTTCTCTTCTGAGAAGCTTATCCTGCCTCCACCCAACAACTGTATTTTAATTTTCTCCATCAGCTCCTCCTCCACAGTTATTACCTTTTGTATCACTTGACCCTCCCTTCTAGATTGCAAGCTCTAATGAGAAGGGCCCTCCGATTCCTCCTGTATTGAGTTGTATCGTAACTATTATGTGCCACTAACGTTGTAAAGGGCTGCACAAACTGTTGGCGCTATGTAAATCCTGTGTAATAATAATAAAAAGAGAAGGCCGCTCGTTTCCATATAAGGAAGTCAGTCGCCAAACTGAACTAATGAAGCTGTCTGCCACAACCTTGAACTTATGAAACTTAGTAATAGATATATGTGTCACAAAAGTGAAAGCTATAAAATGCAGATAAGAGTTGGATAAAGCCAAAAAGATTTAGTAATCAATGTTCCAAAAAGAAATACAAAAAAACACTAGCACGTTAACACTGTTCCATGGATCCTAAAATGAACTTGTAAAATAAAAAAAATAAAAAAACAACAACAAAAATATACCGGATTGTTACTCAATTAAAATAGTTAATATTTTCTTTCTGATTTACACACACACACACAGGAAAAATGAACAAAACCTACGAGAGATGAGGTCAAAGCTCTTCTTTTCCTCTGGATTTGTTTTCACTTGGCAGGTCAGCAGGTTTAGCTTTGCAGGAGGTAAGTTGGCCTGACAACAAAGTAAATATTTAAATAGTATTGGTACTGGAGACATCATTTATCATTAGTAAGTGGGTTTTCAGGGGGGGAATCTATAATAGTTTTAATGATCGGTACTTGTTCATTTTAACTTTGCATTTTTAATTTTTTTACATATAGTGAATATACAAAAAAGGACCCCCAGAGCATTATGGGTTATCCAAAGAAACAGCACAGCAGCGGTCGTCTGCCTTGAGGCTTCATTAGACTGGCTAAAACTTCAGACTAAAGCCTTGTACACACGATCGGATTTTCCGCAGATAAAGCGTCAGACTTTTGTCCGAAGGGCGTTGCCAGGAACGGCTCATGCGCAAGGTAAAGTCTACAGGATTGGAAATATCAGTTTGTAAATGGATAGAAAACTGGCTAAAAGACAGAATTCAGAGAGTAGTGGTTAATGATTCTTACTCTGAATGGTCTAAGGTTATCAGTGGTGTACCCCAAGGTTCAGTGCTGGGACCCTTACTTTTTAATATCTTTATAAATGATATTGGGTCTGAGATCAAAAGTAACATTTTTGTCTTTGCAGATGACACCAAGCTATGCAGTGGAATAACGTCCTTACAGGATGTCTCCAATTTACAAGCCGACCTCAATGCTCTGTCTAATTGGGCGACTATGTGACAGATGAGGTTTAATGTTGATAAATGTAAAAGTTATGCACTTGGGGGCTAAGAATATGAATGCATCATACATACTAGGGGGAGTAAAACTGGGGGGATCCGTAGTGGAGAAGGATCTGGGGGTTTTGGTACATTATAAGCTCAATAATGGCATGCAATGCTGAGCTGCGGTTTCCAAAGCGAGCAAAGTCCTTTCTTGTAGAGAGGTATGGACTCCAGAGAGAGAGCTATTATTATGCGCCCCTGTACAAATCATTAGTAAGACCTCACCTGGAATATTCAGTTCAGTTTTGGGCACCAGTTCTCAAAAAGGATATTGGGGAACTGGAGAAAGTGCAGAGAAGGGCAACCAAACTGATAAGAGGCATGGAGGAGCTCAGCAATGAGGAAAGATTAGAGGAACTGAATTTATTCACTCTTGAGAAGAGGAGATTAGGGGGGATATGATCAACATGTACAAATATATAAGGGGTCCATATAGTGAACTTGGTGTTCAGTTATTCACTTTACGGTCAACACAGAGGACAAGGGGGCACTCTACGTCTAGAGGAAAAGAGATTTCACCTCCAAATACGGAAAGGTTTCTTCACAGTAAGAGCTGTGAAAATGTGGAATAGACTCCCTGCAGAGGTGGTTCTGGTCAGCTCAGTAGATTGCTTTAAGAAAGGCCTGGATACTTTCTTAAATGTACATAATATAACTGGGTAATGACATTTATAGGTAAAGTTGATCCGGGGAATATCCGATTGCCTCTCGGGGGATCAGGAAGGAATTTTTTCCCCTGCTGTAGCAAATTGGAGCATGCTCTGATGTTTTTTTTTGCCTTCCTCTGGATCAACTGTGGGTATAGAATTGGGTATATGGGATTGTACGATATATATATATTTTTTTTTTATATGGTTGAACTGGATGGACTTGTGTCTTTTTTCAACCTGACTAACTATGTAACTTCTCTTGCATACAAACAGCACACAATTGTCGGCCAACAAACATGAACGAAGTGACGTACTAGGTGTTTTTTAAGCTCTTTAGCGCAACCCTTTGGGCACCTTCTGCTAATGTTGTGTTTGGCGAGCATTGCTTCCGATCATGCGTGTTTGTACTTTGGACTTTTGTCTGATGGACTTGTGTACACACGATAGGAAAATCTGACAACTAAGGATGAGCTCCGGCGTGTTCGCACAGCCTACATGCAGAGCCTGCCAGGAAGTTGGCACTGCGCTGCGCTAATCACAGACAGTGAGACATTGTCCCGATGAGCGGCTGCAAAGATCGGGAAATGTCTCACTGCTTGTGACTAGCACAGCGCTGTGCCGACTTCCTGGCGGGCTCTGCACGTGGGCTGTGCGAACACGCCAGAGCTCATCCTTACTGACAACAGACCATTGTCCATGGAATTTTTTTTAGCCTGCCATCCAACATTTGTCGGCGGAAAGTTGGACAACAATTGTCAGATGAAGCGTACAAACAGTCGGATTTTAGGCCAACAGTCTCTCATCACACAATTCTCACAAGGCTCTTTTTGGTAAGACTTACGGTGGTGGATCTTCCAGCAAAAATGTCCTCTTTTTCAAACACTGGTAGACTGTGATTTCACTCACTATCTGGATTTCAATATAGACTTTTATTCACCGTGGACACAAGATGGTGTTTTTTTATATTTTTTATATATTGTTTATGATCGGTTATCTGATTATTTGTCACTTTCAGCGCTGCACTTTTTTCTCTTTTTTTCTGTCTATTGCAAAATTTAGATTTTTGCTGTGTCAGCTGCTTTCTATTTAAGGGATAGCGCAGTATTGTTGCTTTTTATTGCATCTCATCACACAATTCCCATTGGAACATCCGATCATGTGTATGAGGCTTTACAGTCAACAAGGGATGGGTTACGAAGATAAGTCACCCAATTCTGTGTGTAAATTGCAGTTTTAGCTATTGAGGCTAATGGGAGCCTGTAAATAGGTGAAAAGAAGCCCAAATCCTTTAGACAACCACTTCACTGGTGAAACAGCCGGATTTGATTTAGTCCAAGTTTTTTAACAAACAACAAGGGTAAGCAACTACCAATCTTCAACCAATACAGAGTTAAAAAAAAAGTCAGTATAATACAAGTTTGAGTAAAAATTTGTTTTCTAGGGATGGATAATATGTTAACAAATGCATAAGACACTGTTAAAACAAGAAAGCAGTTGAAAAAGGGATCCAAAATTGCAATCAATCTTCATGAATTAGAACAAAACATCTACTTACTGTGCCATGAGCTATTGTGAGAAAGCCATTCTTTACAGAGCACTTTCTCTTCTGCCACACTTTCCTAATCCTAAAATAAAAAGGAAAAATGGTCTTAAAGTACCCATTAATAAAATTCACACAAAACATGTGTTAGCATATTGTACCATAAAAGTGAATATGACTACCCTTATGTATGTACTGTATAATTGCAAATTACACAAAGAAACACACTAATAGGAAAAATGACACTAAAGTGAATATCTTCAGCTAGATTGTATGGTGCTCTAATGTAGAATAATCCCTCTAGGCTTATCTACCTTAGAGACAAGTGGAATAGAGATATTCCTATTATACACACACAGGGCTGGCAGGAATTTTCTGGATCATGCTCAGCGAGGTCATATCTCTGATAGATAAGCTTATTCAATTAAGGTCATTTCTTAGAGCCTACTTCACCCCTACATGTCGATTTAAAGTGGCAACATGAGACACACCCATCTGTAATAAATGCCAAAAAGCAGATGGAGATTTTTTTTTTTCTAAATTAGACCCTGGTGATGTATTACTTATTTTATTCTTCCTAATTTTCTCAATCTGAATGTATTTAGCCAATAATACCTTTTGGGCGTCATTGGTGACCTGGGTCTTCGTACCTCCAAAAAAACTTTTTTTACTCTAATGCCTCGTACACACGACTGGTTTTCCCATCAAGAAAACTGCCATGACAGCTTTTGGCCAGGAAATCCGGCCGTTTGTATGCTCCATCGCAGTTTTCCCGACGAGAAAACTGCGGGAAAAAAAAAAAAAGAGAACCAGCTCTCTTTTTTCCCCGTCAGGAGAAAATCCTGCTGAGAAAACCGGTCGTCTGTATGCTTTCCCGAAGGGGAAAAAAACATGCATGCTCGTAAACAATTCGACGCATGCGCGGAAGCATAGAACGTCATTTTGTCGGCTCGTCGTAGTGTTTGACGTCACTGTGTTCTTGGCATTTAAAAGTTCAGTGATCTTTTGTGTGACCGTGTGTATGCAAGGCAGGCTTGAGAGGAATCCCGTCGGGAAAAGCGTTTTTTTTTCCTGCCGGGAAAACCGGTCGTGTGTACGAGGCATTAGTTCTCTTTAATGCCAGCAAAATGGTAGTGTTAAATTGTACATTCACTGAGCCCCTAGACGTTAACACCTGGAAATAACTAGTTAATAAAGGTTTTCTCCCTTTATAGGTGAACTTATGAGGTCTAGGTGTGCCAGGCTGGATCTAGAGGGATGCTGGGGTAAGCTGTGTCCCTCCAGATTTCAGTTGAGCCCACCGCCATAGTGCTGGGTGGAAGGCAGGAGAAGGAGCTGCTGGAGGTAACATTTCATAACAAGCTGGTGCCAACAAGCAAGCTAGCAACCAATCACTGAGGGAGCTCCCAGGCCTGCCCTCCATCCAGCACTATGCTGCCTCATGCTCTCTGCTCTGCGGAGGCTGGGGGGAGGCAGAGCCATAGTCACGATCCAACCTGTCCTCTCCCCGAGTGTGTACTTGTCTCAATCCAGAGCACAAAGTATCATTTCTGTTTCTCCACTATAAGCATGAGTCACTTCTGATGAATTTTCCTGACACCAAGAGAATAATGGTGACAGGGGAGGGAGCTCCAGCTTATTAACAGCCTCAGCTCTGTTCCTGTGTGAAGGGGGTGTGTCCCTTATCTATCCAATTCGCTCTCAGAGCTCCCCCCCCCCTGCTTTTCAGAGCTGAGAGATCCGGTGTAAATTCTGCACTTTGAATGAATGTAGGGGAAAGACGGCTGTAAATAAACAGGTACAACTTGTGTAGGAAGATTTGTTTCATCTCTGTGTATCACTTGAGAATGGTCACTTCACTGGGCATATGTAAGGGTATACAGTGGAACCTCGGATTGCGAGTAACGCGGTTAATAAACGTTTCGCAATACGAGCACTGTTTTAAAAAAAATCCTGACTCGGTTTGCGAGTGTTGTCTCTCAAAATGAGCAGGATGCAAGCCACAGCCGTGTGCAGTACCACGTTTGGCCTGAGGTGGGGGGGGGGCGCCAGAGCCAAGCGGAGCCGTTCGGAAAACCTCAGAAATACTCCGTTCCCGTGCCTTTCCGAGTTTTCCCGAGTTCAGCCGAGCTGTCCTCGGGCCTTTCCGAGTGTTTCCAAGGCTCTCCTGCACCCCCACCTCTGTCCACATGCGGTATTGCACGCCATTGAAGTAAATGCGGAACTAATTATTTTCGTTTCCATCGACTTCTATGGGGAAACTCGCTTTGATATGCGAGTACTTTGGATTACGAGCATTCTCCTGAAACGGATTATGCTCGTAATCCAAGGTTCCACTTGGGCCAGCATTTTCTGTATCCCACATTGCTTTTATACCTTTTTTATACCTTTGTGATCACTTTTATTACATGTCATTCTGATGTATGACTTTTTTTACAAATAAACCTATTGGTTGACCTGCACCATTTGGAGCATTTTCCATATTCTTTTTTCCTGCTGGAGTCTGACGAGAACATTCCTTCTTGCATTCACCTTCGGTTTGATTCTACTGAGTCCATGCTGCATCCCCGGTGTCCTCTAGTCGAGAATTGAGGATTCAACACTCCGATCCATTGGACCCTGCCTTCCATATGGCATCTGACCCTGAGTAACCAAGGATTCAAGCCTTACTGACCCACTGTCATATGACATGTGTGTCCATCTCAGCTGGTAAGAGTATCCAACTTATTATCTCTAAGAAGTTTAGAAGTGACCACAGGCAACTCCATATCCCTTTATCCAAGTATATGGTGCCATCCTGATTTGGAAGAGGACCGTTTTATCCTCCTTGCCTCCTGTGGACTATATTTTGTGTCCCATCACATAATACAATTTTCTGTGTTCACTTTGTTACTGGACTTCTATTATTTGTAACATATACACTCGGTTATTCACATCATTGCTTATTTTGTGATTTATTGGTTTACTCCCTCACTCTTGTGTTTTGAGTACATTCATCAGCACTTATATGCACTTTTTGTATAGTATTAGCGCTACACTATTTTTTCATATTCCACTGTACAACCTTTTTAACAGATCAAAAAACAATAAAAAGCTTATAATTAGCCTTATATTTGCAAAGTAGCGATGAAGCCAAAAATCTCAAAGAAACCACTGCTTACCCATCACTCTTCTTGTAAAGGAAGCCAGTCCTCTCAGTGCCATGTTCCTTATTTCCCTGTGGCTGGTGCAGGCTGTATGCAGCGCTCTGGCGGATTTGGGAATCCTAAGGAATATAAAAGGGTTTAAAATATACTTCTGTAGTCTTCAAATAATTTAGCAAAGTCTGATATGTGGAGAAGATAGCAAGTCAACTGAAGGATGATGGCACACACACCACATTCAAATTGTGCAATCTACTTATTATATGCTGAACTGTAATGAATGAGGTCACGTCAAACACTGGAAATAATTCTGGATGAGGTTGCATGTAACCGATTAGGTGAGTTACTATTAAAGAAGAATTCCAGGTACCCCTGGAAGCTGGAAATGACAAAATTAGACAAAGCTACTCCAGTGACCTCCACTTGCTTCTGGGTCCCATGCCGAGCAGCTGCCCTGCAAACCATCCTCTGACTGGACGAGGTGGAGAGCGTGATGTCACCACCCCTCCTCATCCAAACAGAGAACGCTTTTCAATGAGAAAGCATTCTCTGAGTAGCAGCCATTTCAAGTGGCCAACCTCCTGTGTTCACAATGCAGCAGGGCAGTCTCTTGGCATGGGACCCGAAAGCAACTGTTCTCTGATTGGACAAGGTGCGGCAGTGGGGTCTCACTCTCCACCTCATTCAATCAGGAAACACTCTGCATTCATTCAGAAAATGCAAAGCATTCTCTGAATGGCACCCATGCTGAGTGGCCAAACTACTGTGTTCACAATACAGCAGGCCAGCTGCTCAGCACAAGACTTGGAAACAAGTTAGATCACTGGCGTAGTGGTGCCTACTTCAGTGATTTCAAGCTTCCAGAAGTATCAGCCAGGTATGTTATATACATAGTGTGACAGCAGGAAGGTAAAGTCACCTGGTTGCATCCAGGGGGGTAGATATATTTCGCCCAGATTCAGGCTTTACGCCGATTTATACGACTAGGTGGAGAGTTGTATAAGGCTAGTGGGCTCATGGATGACTCATACCTCTAGGGAGAGGGCTGGGCGTCGTGCAGACAGGGAGTTGATGAGATCAGCTGAACCTTGTCAGCTCATTTAGGCCTCTATAAGAAATCCCAGCTTCATTAGATGTTAGCTCATGCCTGGAAGCAGACCTGTGTGGACTGTCTAGGGAGAGTGAACCCCTGTGCGGTGAGAGAAAGCCTGTGTGGCTATATTTTGCTTGGACATTTAAAACCAGGGACTAGGACAGCACTAGGCTGATCCCAGTCGTTAGTTAGGAAACCTGTAAGTTTAGTCAGAGGTCAAGTTGACCAGGATTTATTTTGTTTATGTTTTTTTTGCCTTGCTGTGTTTTTGTCACTGTAAATAGAAAATAAACCGCACCTTTTTGATTTTGAAAACCACAACCTCCGTCTGCTGGGCCTGTTTTTGGGTGGGGAGCCCATCCCGGGGGTCACACATACCCGCTGCCGAGCTAACCCCCTCACAGTTGGTGGAGAACCAGTGGCAGTTTTTTTTTAAGCCAGCATGGAGGAGATACTGAAACAGCTGGCTCTAGCAAATGCCAATCAACAGCAGACAAATGCAGGTTTGCAAAGGAGCCTTGCAGCCCAGCAGCAAGCTCATCAACAGAGCCTTGCAACTTTACAACAGAGTCTGGAGGCTCAGCAACAAGCCCAACAGCAATCTGAGGCCCGCTTCATAGACCTGTTGCAGAAGCAAGAGCAGAGACTACAACAACAGATGGAAGCAGTAATGCAGCAACGTCCGCAGACCAGTGAGGAAAGCCGTCCCACTAATACCGCGTCCTTTGGGGTGAGTCGTTTATTGACAAAAATGACTGGAGAGGATGATCCAGAGGTATTTTTGACCACATTTGAAAGGACCGCTGAAAGAGAAAAGTGGCCTGAGGAGCAGTGGGCTGGACTAGTGGCTCCTCTGTTAACTGGTGAATCGCAGAAAGCTTACTATGACCTAGAGCCTAACCAAGCAAAAGACTATGTGATGCTAAAAGCTGAAATATTGGCAAGGCTGGGTGTCACCCTGGCTGTCCGGGCTCAGCGTGTGCATAACTGGACTTTCCAGCTTGGAAAACCCCCCAGGTCTCAAATGTATGATCTCATTCACCTGAGCAGAAAGTGGCTACAGCCAGAGACTTTGTCCGCACCAAAGATTGTGGAACGTGTTGTAATGGATCGGTTTTTGAGAGCTCTTCCTACTGCCATCCAAAAGTGGGTAAGCCATGGAGACCCAGAGACGGCCGATGGTCTTGTGGATCGTGTGGAGAAATACTTGGCTACAGAGAACCTGACGGCCTCTTCCAGAGACACTCGGACTTTCCACCCTAAGACCAGACCATCCCCAGGGGCGGATAAGATGATTCCAAGGGGTAAGGGTGGAGAGAGTGAGAGGGTGGGAGCTCTACCCCAAGTTTGGCGAGAACAGCCTGGGAAATCAGCGGCTCAAGAGGCGGCAAGAAGGATCGTTTGCTACCGCTGCCGGCAAGCGGGACATATTGCAGCAAATTGCCCGGTTTTGGAGGAACCCATGCAGTGTGACTTTCTGACGGGCAGACGTCAGTCGCTGTGTGCGACAGTCGCATGCACTGCCATTCGGGGAACTGAGAAACATTTATGCAAAATGTGTATTAATGGTAGAAATGTTGTGGTATTGCTGGATTCAGGTAGCCTTGTGACCCTGATAAAGGCTGAGTTAGTTAAAACAGAGGTCTCTGGGAATAGCAAGGTAGCCGTTATTTGTGTGCATGGGGACACCCGAGAGTATCCAGTGACTACAGTGTGTTTCGAGACCCCCAAAGGTACCCTCTCTCATCCAGTGGGCTTAGTATCTCAGTTACCGCATGACGCCATTGTGGGAAGGGATTTTCCGAAGTTCTGGGAACTGTGGGATGATCCTGAGCCCCCCACTGGTGCCCCTATGTACCAGGAATGTGATAGCCAGAACTCCCCTGAGAGTGGTGAGGACTCTCCGGAATTTCCCTTGTCAGTATTGGCAGGGGAGACTCAAGAAACTGGAGAGGAGCCCACCTCCTCAGACGAAAACCTACCGTCTGTGGAGTTTTCTGATCTTGAGGTTCACAGGGAAAACTTTGCCACAGAACAGTTGAAAGACCCCGCCCTAATAAAGGCACGGGAAAACGTAGTGAAAATAGATGGCGAGTTAGTGAACCCAGATAATACCGGCACTTACCCATACTTCAGCGTAGAGAAGGACCTACTGTATCGGGTGGCAAAAAGGGCAGAAGAAACCGTTGAGCAGCTTGTGGTGCCCAAACCTTACAGGAAGTTGGTGTTGGAGTTGGCCCATGGGCACATTCTTGGAGGTCATCTGGGGACAGAGAAAACCCGAGAGAGGGTATTACAGAGATTCTATTGGCCTGGGGTGATGAAGGACATAGAAAATTATTGTTCCTCCTGCCCTGTGTGTCAGAGGTCGGCCCCGATGCCACATTTCCGTAGCCCGCTGGTCCCTCTACCCATCATTGAGGTCCCGTTTGAGAGAATCGCAATGGATTTGGTAGGTCCTATAATCAAGTCCGCTAGGGGGCACCAGTACATATTGGTTATAATGGACTATGCCACCCGTTATCCAGAAGCGATCCCTCTCAGAAATACCTCGGCCAAAACCATAGCCAAAGAGCTATCTCTTGTTTTTAGCCGGGTGGGTATTTGTAAAGAACTGCTTACGGACCAAGGTACACCCTTTATGTCCCGGGTTATGAAAGAGCTGTGTAAATTGTTCAAAGTGACGCAATTGCGTACATCTGTGTATCACCCCCAAACCGATGGGCTGGTTGAAAGATTCAACAAAACCCTAAAACAAATGTTGAAGAAAGTGGTGGATAGAGATGGAAGGGATTGGGACTGTTTACTTCCTTATTTGATGTTTGCTATTAGGGAGGTGCCCCAATCCTCTACGGGATTCTCCCCCTTTGAGTTACTGTATGGGAGACACCCAAGAGGGCTGTTGGATATTGCCAAGGAAACTTGGGAAAGTGAGAGTTCTCCCCACAGGAGTGTGATTGAGCATGTCGCCCTGATGCAAGATCGAATTGCACAGGTAATGCCCATCGTGAAGGAACATTTGGCCCAAGCGCAGTTGGCACAGCAGAGAGTGTACAACCGTGGAGCCAAGACCCGTACCTTTTCCCCGGGGGATAGGATATTGGTACTTGTCCCTACGGTTGAAAGTAAATTCCTTGCCAAATGGCAAGGCCCCTACGAGATAATGGAAAAAGTGAGCGAAGTGAATTACAAGGTCAGACAACCAGGAAGGCGAAAGCCCGAACAGATCTATCACGTTAATCTGTTGAAAGCCTGGAGGGATAGAGAGTCCCTAGTCGCAGACACTTGGTCACCAGCTCAAACTGGTTGCGTGATTCCTGAGGTTGGAATCGCAGCCACCTTGTCACAACCCCAACAACAGGAGGTTAAGGAGTTTGTGCTTCGCAACAAGGAGGTATTCTCTGAGCTGCCGGGACAAACATCTGGGGTAGAGCATGACATTATTACCCCGCCCGGTGAAAGGGTGAAGTTAAAACCCTATCGGATCCCAGAGGCCCGACGGGAGGCAATACGGGAGGAAGTACAGAAAATGCTGAACTTAGGGGTGATAGAGGAGTCCCAAAGTGATTGGTCTAGTCCCATTGTGTTGGTGCCTAAACCGGATGGGAGCTGGCGATTTTGTAACGATTTTCGTCAGTTGAACAAAGTTACAAAATTTGACACCTACCCCATGCCACGTATAGATGAGTTGATCGACCGGCTGGGAACAGCCCGATACATGACGACTCTTGACCTCACAAAAGGGTATTGGCAAATCCCCCTGGCCAAGTCGGCCAAAGAGAAAACCGCATTTGTAACCCCAGACGGGGCGTTCCAATATAAAAGAATGCCGTTCGGGTTACAGAATGCGCCGGCCACATTCCAGCGGAAAATGGACCAGATGCTGAGGCCCCATCGGAAGTATGCTGCGGCTTACCTGGATGACATAATTGTCCATAGCACAGATTGGGCCTCACATCTGCCAAAAGTGCAAGCAGTCCTGGACTCTGTTCGGGAAGCAGGGTTTACGGCTAACCCCAAGAAGTGTACCATTGGGCAGGAGGAGGCCAAATATCTTGGGTACACCATTGGGAGGGGAGTAATAAAACCCCAACTCAACAAAGTCGAGGCCATCCAGAGTTGGCCACGTCCCAACAGCAAGAAGCAGGTACGAGCCTTTCTGGGAATCGCTGGGTATTATCGGCGATTCATTCCCCACTTTGCTTCTAAGGCTGTGCCCCTAACCAACCTGACGAAGGGGAAAGGGTCGGTCATGATTAAATGGACCCCCGAGGCTGAGGCAGCATTCCAGTTCTTGAAACAAGCCTTATGTAGCCAGCCAGTGTTGTACTCACCCGACTTCTCTAGAGACTTTGTCGTACAAAGTGATGCGTCAGATGTGGGGTTAGGAGCAGTATTGTCCCAGGTCTGGAACGGGGAAGAGCACCCAGTCATTTACCTCAGCAGGAAGTTGAAGTCCCATGAGGTAAATTACGCCACCGTTGAAAAGGAGTGTTTAGCGGTGAAGTGGGCTCTAGATTCCCTTCGGTACTACCTGCTAGGTAGGCACTTTGACATGGTTACGGATCACGCTCCGTTAAAGTGGATGGCTCAAAACAAGGAAACAAATAGAAGAGTGAATAGGTGGTTCCTGGCCCTCCAGGAATTCAACTTCACAGTAAAGCATCGCCCTGGCGTTCAAATGGGGAATGTGGATGCTTTGTCTCGAGTACATGAATGCCTGATTGCTGGTGTTCCAACCCCGAGGTTAAAACAAGAGGGGGGGGTATGTGACAGCAGGAAGGTAAAGTCACCTGGTTGCATCCAGGGGGGTAGATATATTTTGCCCAGATTCAGGCTTTACGCCGATTTATACGACTAGGTGGAGAGTTGTATAAGGCTAGTGGGCTCATGGATGACTCATACCTCTAGGGAGAGGGCTGGGCGTCGTGCAGACAGGGAGTTGATGAGATCAGCTGAACCTTGTCAGCTCATTTAGGCCTCTATAAGAAATCCCAGCTTCATTAGATGTTAGCTCATGCCTGGAAGCAGACCTGTGTGGACTGTCTAGGGAGAGTGAACCCCTGTGCGGTGAGAGAAAGCCTGTGTGGCTATATTTTGCTTGGACATTTAAAACCAGGGACTAGGACAGCACTAGGCTGATCCCAGTCGTTAGTTAGGAAACCTGTAAGTTTAGTCAGAGGTCAAGTTGACCAGGATTTATTTTGTTTATGTTTTTTTTGCCTTGCTGTGTTTTTGTCACTGTAAATAGAAAATAAACCGCACCTTTTTGATTTTGAAAACCACAACCTCCGTCTGCTGGGCCTGTTTTTGGGTGGGGAGCCCATCCCGGGGGTCACACATACCCGCTGCCGAGCTAACCCCCTCACAATAGTTACATTGGTACAAGCTGGTCCAATATAACTATGTATAAAATATCCATACTTGGAATTCTTTAACTTTTTATAACAATGGTAAGAGGTCTTTATATGACTGTATAATTATATCCAAGGTTCTCCTTTGCAATGTTTGAGATTATATAATCAGAATCTGTGTCGCTCTATAAACATATTTTACCAGAATATTAGGACATTCATGGGATTTTTAAGGTGCATAGATTAGTAAGTGAATCCAAGGAAATTCATTTAAAAGAAAAACATTTTATTTTTAACATCAGTAAAGTTTGTATTTAAAAACAATGCAACACGTTATGGGTAAAGCAAGATAGACGTAGTTCCCAACATGTTTCCCCCTGAAACTGGGCTTCCTCGGGGGATGCTGTCCCCTTTAAAAACAGATCCCTCTAATACGATGATAAAGAAATATATATACTATATACCCATAGTATATATACTACATACCCATAAGGACTGTATTCTGAGTTTGTTGTGTTACATTACTATTTTTACCGATGTTAAAAATAAAATGCTTTTCTTTTAAATGAATCTCCTTGGATGCACCTTAAAAATCCCATAAATGTCCTAATATTCTCCTTATTCAGGGATGTGGTGCCAATTATGGTGTGTTGTCCACAGCATAGAAACTATTCCATATTTCTTTCTCGTACATCACGGGACACAGAGCGACATAGTCATTACTAATGGGTTATATAGTTACCGTCAGGTGCTGGCACTGGCAACTTCCAAAACCGGAAGTACCCTCCCCTATATAAGCCCCTCCCATCTGGGAGCACCTCAGTTTTTTGCCAGTGTCTAAGGTGTTGGCCAAGAAGAAACATGTGTTTTTCACTGAGCTTGCGTACAGGTTCTTTTGGGCCTCAGTAAGCTATTCCGGATCCGACCAAAAAAGCTTCATAGCTAAACGGTCGGTACCCGGGCCTTGCAAAGAGAAGAGCAAGGTTCTGCCTGTAATGCTTCTCTTAGGAGAGCTGGACCCTGGGATCCAGAGCTCTGGTCATACCCACGACCAAGATGTTTTCTGTGCAGGGTGCTATACAGGTCCAGGGGAGTGGAATCCTTGGGAACCCGGTCCCTGAAGGTTTGATTACAATGCCTGCCGTGATAGGTGAAGTTTGGGCTTTTGTGGACCAAACAAAGTCCTGCGGCGAGGAACAGGTAAGTGGGGGCCCCCAGGAACTTGGTTCTATTGGGGGACCCCCAAGCCTAATTTGTCTTTCTGTCTGTTACCTAATGGTATTCCCGCAAGATTCTGTGCATGCCTGTAACTACTAAAAAAAATGTAATAATTTTTAATGGTGGTCAAGAAAAAAAAAAAAAAAAAATGTTTTTTTATATATATTTAGTATATTAGACTGCGGTACCTGTGTTTGTCCACTAGAGGCCGCTGTGGAATGTTTTCTTGTCATGTGGACTAGTTTCTTCTCAGAGAGCAAAGTCCAGGCAGTTGGTGAGTTCTCCTATAGGAAACTGCTTCCTCTGCCATGTTGCAGTGCTCGTCCATCCCCCGGCCTGCGGCAAAGAGGGGCCCTGGCTCCTGTCCCTGGTTTCCATGTTTGAAATTAGCGCCGAGGGCGCACGTGGCCGCGCGCGTGCGCGTGCACGGGCCTCTATATATAGAGGTGAGCCGGGAAAGGGGGCGGAGCCTGGGGGATGACGCTCTGTGCGCGCTGCACCGCTTCTGCGCATGTGCGGGCGTCCCAGCAGGTTTTAAAAAGCCACAATATTGTAGTAAGCTGGCTATGAAGTACAGAGACAGAGCTGGCAACATTTAAAGGCATACAGCAAGCGGTTGATACAGGCATCCCCTAGAAAGGCACATTAGTAGACACCAACTGTTTATTATAGCAGCATTTATGCTAGACTATTATCAGTAACTGGTGTATTTCGGCTGGAATACCTCAGCTTTGTGGCTTAGGAATATGCCGTCTAAAAACTCCGGGACTAGAAATTCCAGGAGGAATAGGGGGTCTCCATCGGGCTCTGAGGATCTTGGGCATGCTTTGGCTGCACCAGTCTCCCCTGAAGAATCAGAGGTTAGTGACCGTAGGGCACCCCCAGGAGTACCTGGTACTGTGGCTGTCCTCAGTTCACCTGCTCCTGTGTATGTAACAGAGGAGGTTTTTTCCTCAGCTCTGGGAGGGCTGGAAGAGAGATTGTCAGCATTGATCGCTGCTTCCCTGTCACAGGAGAAAAGCGCTCGATCTCCGTCTCCTCCCTCAGAGTGCCTGTTAACAGAGCAACAGTCCCATACAGAGGTCGACCTACCTGAGGGGGATCAGGATGAGGTCGATTCGGTTGTAGAGGAATCAACAGTGGAAGAGCCGTTCTCAGCATCACATGCTGAAAGGTTATGGGTTCAGTCTCTGACTAACATGGTCCGATCAGCATTTAAAATGCCACTTGCGGAGCCATCCTCCTCTTCTGTCTCCTCGTTGGGGTCGCTAAAAGCTCCCCAGACTGTTTGTTCCTTTCCGATCCATCCTTTACTGGAGGGGCTCATTTACCAGGATTGGGAGCATCCTGACAAAATATTTACTCCCCCCAAGAGTTTTCCGGTGGTCTATCCCATGGAGGATAAGTTCATCAGAAAATGGAAGGTCCCTACAGTGGACGCAGCCATCTCTTGTGTGAATAAATCACTGACATGTCCGGTGGAAAATGTCCAAATGTTCAAGGACCCAATAGATAAAAAATTGGAGTCATTATTGAAATCTGCTTTTTCTACAGCAGGATTGGTGACACAACCAGCAGTGGCAGCTATAGGGGTCTGCCAAGCAGTGAAGGATCAGTTGAAACAGGTCTTAAGAGACTTGCCGGATCAGCAGGCTCTTGCCCTAGCTGACCTACCTAGAGCCTTATGCTTTGCGGTGGACGCTATAAAGGATTCAATCCATCAGGCCTCCCGCCTTACGCTGTCTGTAGTACATATGCGCAGGCTTCTATGGCTCAAAAACTGGTCTGCTGAAGCTCCCTGTAAAAAATTGCTGGTCAGCTTCCCATTTCATGGGGAGCGCTTATTCGGGGAAGACCTGGACAAGTATATCCAGAGAATTTCCAGCGGTAAAAGTACACTTTTGCCGGTTAAAAATAGAGTTAGAGGTCCCTCCTTTAAGAGGCCGGCTTCTCCAGTCCCTAGGACATCGGCTGTGAAACAGTTCCGACGGCCTCCCCGGTCAAATCCCGGAGGTAAAAATCAGGGACAGTTGCAGGGTAACAAGAAGCCCTGGAGCAGGAGAGGTACAAAACCTCCCCCAAAGTCAAATGCATGAAGGGTTGCCCCCACCCAATCGGGTGGGGGGAAGACTTCAGTTGTTCACAGAAACCTGGCGGGACACGATCCGAGACAGATGGGTGCTCTCCGCAGTAAGTCTGGGATACAAATTGGAGTTAAAAAACTCCCCTCCTTCCCGCTTTATAAGGTCAAACGTGCCAAGGGATCCCCAGAAGAGAGGATCCCTACTGTTGGCACTGGAACAATTATTGCTTCAAGCAGTAATTATAGAGGTTCCCCTGGAAGAATGGGGGTTCGGGTTTTACTCAAACCTCTTTACAGTTCCGAAGCCAAACGGGGACGTGAGGCCCATATTAAATCTAAAAGGGCTAAACAAATTCCTACATATCAGGACTTTCCGGATGGAGTCGATCCGATCGGTAGCCACTGCCCTACAAGGGGAGGAATGGTTAGCCTCGATCGACATCAAAGATGCTTATTTGCACATCCCCATCTTTCCAGCCCACCAAAAATTTCTACGCTTTGCGGTAGAAGGGCGCCATTTTCAGTTCAGAGCCTTACCCTTCGGTCTGGCCACAGCACCAAGAGTGTTCACAAAAATTCTGGCCCCATTATTGGCCAATCTAAGAACACGAGGTGTAACGATAATGGCATATCTAGACGACTTGTTGCTGATAGACCACTCAGTGGAAAAACTAGAAGTGGTTGTTCACGAGACAATCAAGTATCTGGAATATCACGGTTGGATTATCAACCGAGACAAGTCAGCCCTAAAACCAGTCAAAAGTCTGGAATACTTGGGGCTAAGGCTGGATTCAGACCAGAGAAAGATTTTCTTGCCTCAAGAAAAGGGGTCGTCTTTGAGAGATTTGATCCACTTAGTGGGTTCAAAAAGACAGCCATCCATACGCCTGTGCATGAGGCTGCTGGGAAAAATGGTGGCATCATTCGAAGCAGTACCCTACAGTCAATTCCATTCAAGGAAGTTGCAAAGGGCCATACTGTCAGCCTGGAACAAAAAAGTTCAGGCTCTGGACTTACCAATGTCCTTGTCCCCTTCCGTTCGCAGGAGCCTCCGCTGGTGGTTGGTTCCCCAGAATCTGGAAAGAGGGAAATCCTTCAGTCCGATTTCCTGGAAGGTGGTCACTACAGATGCCAGCCTTATAGGCTGGGGAGCAGTACTGGAGCAATGGTCTCTCCAGGGCAGATGGTCGGATGCGGAAAAGGCCCTGCCCATCAATCTCTTAGAGATACGAGCAGCCCGGTATGCCCTAGTAGCATGGACATCCAAACTCCAAGGGTCCCCTGTCAGAGTTCAGTCAGACAATGCCACAGCAGTGGCATATATCAATCGTCAGGGGGGCACCAGGAGTCGTGCAGCCCAAAGGGAAGTAAATTACATCCTGAGATGGGCAGAAAGATATGTCCCAGCCATATCTGCGGTATTCATTCCAGGGGTGGAGAATTGGAAGGCGGACTTTCTAAGTCGCCAACAATTATGCCCAGGGGAATGGTCCCTTCATCCCGAGGTTTTCCGGACAATATGTCAGCGGTGGGGAACACCGGATGTAGATCTGCTAGCATCCAGATTCAACACAAAAGTGGACAGGTTTGTCTCTTGGGCAAGGGATCCCCTAGCGTGCGGCTCGGATGCCCTAGTGTTCCCTTGGGATCAGTTCAAGCTGATATATGCATTCCCACCGCCACAATTGTTACCTCGATTACTCCGCAGAATCAGGGTAGAAAAGAAACCAGTGATTCTGGTGGCTCCAGCGTGGCCCCGAAGAGCATGGTACGCGGAGATTGTAAAAATGTCTGTGGGGAGTCCTTGGACCCTCCCACATCGTCCGGACCTGCTTTCGCAGGGACCGATATACCACCCTTCCTTACCAGCCCTAGGTTTGACGGCCTGGCTATTGAAGCCCACATTCTAAAAAAGAGAGGGCTCTCTAATGCTGTGGTATCTACCATGATCAATGCCAGGAAGCCGGTATCCAGGCAGATCTACTATAGAATCTGGAAGGCGTACATCGCCTGGTGTGAAGCCAAGAAATGGCATCCACGTAAATACGTAATAGGTAGGATTCTGGACTTCCTACAATGGGCTGTAGATAGGAAGCTTGCCTTGAGTACTATCAAGGGTCAGATTTCGGCCTTGTCAATATTTTTTCAAAGGCCCTTGGCTTCGCATTCACTAGTCAAAGCCTTTATACAAGGAGTGATGCGTATTAGTCCTCCGGTTAATATTCCCATATGTCCATGGGATCTAAACTTGGTTCTGTCGGTTCTACAGAAACAACCATTTGAACCATTACAGCATATTTCCTTAGTGCTTCTCACCAGGAAATTGATTTTTCTAGTAGCCATTTGTTCGGCTAAAAAGAGTATCGGAATTAGCAGCTATGTCCTGTAAAGAGCCATATCTGGTTATCCATAAGGACAGAGTAGTGTTACGTCCTCATTCAGCCTTTCTTCCTAAGGTGGTATCGAGTTTTCATTTGAACCAAGATGTGGTTCTTCCTTCTTTTTTCCCCAAGCCTACTTCGGTAGAGGAAAAGTTATTGCATTCTTTGGATGTAGTAAGAGCAGTTAAAGCTTATCTAAAAGCCACTGCTCAGATTCGCAGAACGGATACTTTGTTTATTCTGCCGGAAGGCCCCAGAAAGGGTCAGGCAGCATCAAAATCTACTTTAGCCAAGTGGATTCGACAGGTCATAATACAAGCCTATAGCTTGAGAAGTAGACCGCCTCCGTTCAAAGTTAGGGCGCACTCCACGAGAGCAGTTGGAACTTCATGGGCAGTGCATCACCAGGCCTCCCTGGCTCAAATCTGTAAGGCCGCAACATGGTCTTCGGTACACACGTTTACTAGGTTCTACCAGGTGGACGTTAGAAGTCAGGAGGATGTCGCCTTTGGGCGCAGTGTGTTGCAGGCCGCAAAAGATCCTCATGTCTGATAGCGCTCAGCTTATATATGGTGTATCCCCCCCCTCATTTGGCATTGCTTTAGGACATCCCATTAGTAATGACTATGTCGCTCTGTGTCCCGTGATGTACGAGAAAGAAAATAGGATTTTTATAACAGCTTACCTGTAAAATCCTTTTCTTGGAGTACATCACGGGACACAGAGCTCCCGCCCCTCTTTGGGGACACTTATTGCTTTGCTACAAAACTGAGGTGCTCCCGGATGGGAGGGGCTTATATAGGGGAGGGTACTTCCGGTTTTGGAAGTTGCCAGTGCCAGCACCTGACGGTAACTATATAACCCATTAGTAATGACTATGTCGCTCTGTGTCCCGTGATGTACTCCAAGAAAAGGATTTTACAGGTAAGCTGTTATAAAAATCCTATTTTTAGCAGAGCAGCACCCATACTAAACTGGCATCCATGAATCTGCCATTCCAACCAACACAAAATCTTTATGGCTAAAATTACAATCAGAACTGAGAAAGAGGGAGGGGGCAAGATGAGTCAAAAGACACTCTGCATTACTGACATATCTTCCTCTGCAGGAATATAACAAAAAGGGATGTTTAAATTCCTATAGCCAGACAAATCCTGGGTGCCAGATTTTTTTTTTTACATTTAGCCCTGCTGCAGGAAAGCAGCAGGGTTTAGAGCAGACGGTCGGCTCTCTCGTAAAAAACAATCCGAGTGGCGATCACTTTTACAAGCAGCGGGAGAAGACGTTCCCCTCCCCGTCCCATCTGCTGGCTGATCATAGAGGAAAACAAAGACTGGAACCGCTCTGCAATGAGCATACATCACTTCCGGTTTCCCCGACGCCATTTTAAAAAATGGAAAGCATTTGATCATACCGATCTTGATGTGATCAAATGCTTTTAAGTGCAGAGGAGAGATCTGGGGTCTTATTGACCCCAGATCTCTCTATAAAGAGTACCTGTCAATGCCTATTGCTGTCACAAGGGATGTTTACAACATTCCCTGTGACAGCAATAAAAGTGATGAGAAAAAAAGAAAAAAAAAAGAAAAAAAGGAAAGCGACGGTGTAAAAATAAATAATTTAAAACATTTTTATTAAAGCATCCCCATCCCGACATTGTTTGTTGTCATTGCACGGGCATGTAGAATTTTAAAGTGTGACATGTTTGGCATCTATTTACTCATCTAACATCATCTTTTATATTTTACCCAAAAAAATTGGGTTACGTGTGTAGTGGGGTGTTCCCCTTTAAGTACCAGAGACTACATTTCCCAGTGCACCTAGGATGCATTGCCACGGAGCAGGGACTGCTGGGGCAGACTTTATAAAGGGGAGGCGAGGTTTACTCTGTCTCTTTGGACACCCCCTCTCCTAGCAAGAGGATTTCTGTGCTGAACTGCTGTTTGCATAAGGCCTGAAGCCTGGGCCTTGTGCATTTCTCCAAAGAGCCCTCCACCAGCCTAGCGGAACCTGAAAGACATCTTCTCATCCTTGCTGTACTACACCAGGAGGTCCGAAGACCCGGATGTCGATGGATCCATGTGCCTAGACCAGTGGTTCTCAACTCCAGTCCTCAGGGCCCACCAACAGGCCAGGTTTGCAAGATAACTGAAATGCATCACAGGTGATATAATTTGCTGCTCAGGGATTGCAGTATTCTAGTCTACATCTCCCCTAGGTAATACTTAAAATCTGGCCTGTTAGTGGGTCCTGAGGACAGGAGTTGAGAACCACTGGCCTAGACGAATCGGTGGAGGAAACGGACTTGGACGGGTCCGGGTGGTGAGAGAGCACTTGCTCATAGACAAATACTGTATCTTTACTACCCATTTGGATTATAAAGTTTGTTCAAGTGCACAACCGAAAGATTGCTAGCGAAGATTGTTTTACAGAACTTCCATTTAGTTCAGTCAGGCCTGACTGTGTAGGTAGACATTGCTGAGCGTTAGTCTGCCCACGAGGGGAAGTAGCTGTAAAAAGGCAGCGTTAGATTTGCATAGTAATATATGTCTATTCCGTTCATTTAAATACTGTTTATTGCAGGGACCTGCAAATTGTTACATACTCTTGTTTATTACTTGCCCATTAGCCTCAGTAAAATATCTGGGTCAAGTACATTGGTGTCAGTTTCTCTTACTTTAATAGAAGTGTTAAAGTAGATCACTGTGTGTGTTTACCATAGGACTGTGTCACCTAGAGTTGCGGTCACGCAGTCCTATCTCCCCTTACTAGCTGTGCCACGGGAGGATAGAGCCGATTGCCAGGGGTTGACAGCGGTGCACTACAGGGCCCAAATTAATACCAGCAGCCCTCTTAACTGAGGGTACCGCTATACGTATTTTTTTTTGCATTAAAATTCAAAAAAGAGCATTTAAAAAAAAATTGCACTTGAAAAAACGCTGTGCAAATACCGTGTGATATAAACGATTGCAACACCCACCAATTTATTCTCTAGGGCCACTGCTTTAAAAAATATATAATATATATATTAGTATAGAATATGTACTGGAGATCACAACTTGCTAGAAACCAGCAGCCCCTGTGTATGACCAGCTACAGCACATATCTGCCAATCAGGACTGAAATCAAGGACCGCATCAAGAAGCTCTCCAGATCTGCTTTCAGATAACAACCAAATCTTCTATTTCTCTCATCAGTTCATCACCAGCCCCCCCCCCCCCTCTTAGATTGTAAGCTCGCAGGTCTAACCCTCTTGTTCTGACTTGTACTGTTGGTGTATTGTCTCTCTTTATATTGTAAAGTGCTGCACAAACTGTTGGCACTATATAAATCCTGTATAATATTAATAATAGATCTGCATTCTGCTTTCTACAACTGGCTGTCTGGAAGCATCTAAGATAGGAAGATGAGTAAAGCCGGTGACCTGCCAAGCTTGTTCCGCCTATCTGTATGGTTCCAAGCTTGACTGCGCAGGCACAATCCGAGGCAACGGAAATCTCCGAGTTTAAACAGCTGTTCAGCAGCGCCTGCGCAGTCAAGGGGGGGGAAGCATATCGATAGGACGCGCTCGCTCCCGATGCTTCATTACACACGCCGCTTTCCTCTTCATACAGCAAGGGGCTGGATAGAGTGTCGTGTATAAACAAACAAATCGCACTGCACAATATGACATCTGAGCCGCCCCTTGCTGTATGAAGAGGAAAGCGGCGTGTGTAATGAAGCATCGGGGGGCCAGCGCGTCCAGTTGCCGAGACTATGGTTCCTCCTATCGCTCTGGTTCCCTCTTTACTGCGCAGACGCAAGCCACGCCAACGGAAATCTCCAAGCTTCAACAGCTGTTCGGCTGCGCCTGCGCAGTTGAGTTTGGAACCATACAGATAGGGGAACCAGAACGACAAGTCACCGGCCAAACATGGAGTGAGATAGGCGAGTTTAGCAGAGACCGGCGGAATTTCAAGCAATGTATGGGCAGGGTGGTTGTACAGAAGATGATCCAACAATGGACTTCTATACAACCTCCCTGTTAGAAAATTTCTTGATCAATCAACACCACTGGCTAGACCTGGCAGCGCTAATCAATGTACTTTTATGACAAGAAAGTCTCCCTGCTGTCAGAATACAGAGGTTCAGTGGGGAGGATTCCCCCATTTACCTAGAATGTGTGGAATGGAGGAATTTAGTCATTTTTTCATTCAACCCGTTGGTTGAACAGAAAAAAATTAAAATTGAATCATCTGTGGGCTGCCTAAAACCTAGCACACACCCAGTAGGTTTTTTCGTTCAACCCAGCGGGCTGAACGGAAAAAAAAAAGAAAAAAAGGACAGTTTAGGAGGAGCCGCTATCTTAACTATCCGACGATAGTACAGCGATCTCCCCTGCTGTGCTATTGTGTACTGATAGGGGGACAACTTCTGCCCCCCCCCCCCACCGCCACAACACTCCGGTCCAGCGCTGAGAGTGCTGATCAGGAGCCAATCTGCAGATCTTTTTCAGTCATGCCCCTTTCAACAGAAGCCAGCCGCAAGGGCAGCTTCTGTCGGACCGACTCCAGTACACACGGGCGGAATGTCAGCCGGTTTCCATTAAACTGTCTGTTGCCGCTTGACATTCAGCCCATATGTATTAGGCTTAAGCCTATGCAGAGACAGTCTAGGTTCCAACAGGTTGCGATCTCCAGGGATTACATGAGTGCAGTTAAACACATAAAACATAATTTATAGCTCCTGCCACTAAAGAGTATGAATGAAATCGGAATGACGTGCGCCACAGGAATAAAAACAAAAAGAATACATTTGGTTTAAAAGTTCAGTTATCTGAGTTGGTGGGATAAAAAAAAAAATACAAAATGTTCAGTTATCTGTTAAATCAATAAGAGGACTGATGCCGCGTACACACGATCATTATTCACGGCGGTTAAAAAAACGCCGTGAATAATGACATTTTAAACGAGGGAACAGCTTGTTCCCCACACACGGTCATTTTTCTCGTCATTTTTTAAAATGACAAGAAAAACGATCGTCTATGGGCTCCGCGGCAGTGTTTCCCTATGGGAAACACTGCCGCAGAAGAAATGTGTTCTAATTTTTCTCGTCGTTTTTAATGCCGTTTTTCACGTCGTGAAAAATGACAAAAAGACCACACACAGTCGTTTTTCTTGTTGAAAACGAAAAATGATCGTGTGTACGCGGCATTAGTTCCCCATTATTGGTGTCTGAGAAGAATATTGCCCCGTTGTTGGTGTCAGTGGGAGAAATAGTACCTAAACCTTGGTGTTATTGGGGGGAATAGTGCACCAACGGTGTACGGAACACCTCCAGGTTTCCATACTGCATTGATTTTTACAGAAAATGACGTGCTGCAGATTGAAAAGGAATGGTCAATTTTAATAACATCCAATTACGATATGGCTACAGTGTAGCAATTGTATAAACTATATTATTTTTTAGTTGCTATTTTTTCCCCACAAAAGTGCAGTTACCCTTTAAGTAGACCTAGTTTGTATATGTGTCTAGCTTTGTATAAATGATCAGTAGCTTACATGCAGCCTATATAATGTCTATCTCTGGGATTTCAGTGGTGAGCTCTCCCCCCTATGAATGCCCAGCTTTTCTTAGTATTGGCAACAAGAATCTCACTACAGCATTGTCTAATGTAGACTGAATGAAAAAGAAATAATATGGCTTTCTGCCAGTCAGCCCTGGTAACACATTGCACAACAAAAGCCTCCCAAGATAAATCACTCAGCTTGCAAATAGCCTGCACATATCCCAGGATAGACTTAAAACTGTGTGACAGCCTGCTAGTGCGACAGGGATTATATTATGGAGGTCTCTCTCTCTCTCTCTCAAAAGTATACAATTTAGATGACAATAAACAATACACACAACCTTTTTATTCTCGAAATTTTTCAAGCAGGGAGAAATCTGATTTTTGAAAAAAAAATATTTGTGGTATTTACCTGCCTTGACGCCAGTGTTTATTTTGTCAACTAAAACATTTTGGTCAACAAAAAAACGACTAAAACAACTGAGATGACTAAAATACGACTAAAACTAAAATGCCATTTTAGTCAAAAGACTAAAACTAAATTGAAATTTGACGTCAAAATTAACACTGGTCTGTAGTGCATGTTCTCCTATATAGAGGAGTGTATTTCTCCCATGGTTATGAGAAGCAGGATCTTCCATTCTATGGATAGTGTAGAACCCACTGATAATGGGGTACTATGACGCAGTAGTGGGCTTAAGCACTATATGGCCATATGGTGTGACCAAATCCCCATATTTTTTGCTGAATACGTTCAGATGTTTTAAAAAAAAGCCTTGCAGGATTTAAATGTCATTTTTGTATGTGTGCACTGTAATCTTTTGTTCTGTTTGCATGGTCTTATGACAGCTCCATCTTTAATGCAATTTTAGGGTGTGCCCCCCCAAGACTATTCATCCCACTAATACCAATGATGGGGCGTTATTTCTTCCACTGACACCAATAATGGGGCACTATTCCTTCCACTGACACCAATAATGGGACACTATTCCTCCCACTGACACCAATAATGGGACACTATTCCTCCCACTGACACCAATAATGGGACACTATTCCTCCCACTGACACCAATAATGGGACACTATTCCTCCCACTGACGCCAATAATGGGACACTATTCCTCCCACTGACGCCAATAATGGGACACTATTCCTCCCACTGACGCCAATAATGGGACACTATTCCTCCCACTGACGCCAATAATGGGACACTATTCCTCCCACTGACGCCAATAATGGGACACTATTCCTCCCACTGACGCCAATAATGGGACACTATTCCTCCCACTGACGCCAATAATGGGACACTATTCCTCCCACTGACGCCAATAATGGGACACTATTCCTCCCACTGACGCCAATAATGGGACACTATTCCTCCCACTGACGCCAATAATGGGACACTATTCCTCCCACTGACGCCAATAATGGGACACTATTCCTCCCACTGACGCCAATAATGGGACACTATTCCTCCCACTGACGCCAATAATGGGACACTATTCCTCCCACTGACGCCAATAATGGGACACTATTCCTCCCACTGACGCCAATAATGGGACACTATTCCTCCCACTGACGCCAATAATGGGACACTATTCCTCCCACTGACGCCAATAATGGGACACTATTCCTCCCACTGACGCCAATAATGGGACACTATTCCTCCCACTGACACCAATAATGGGACACTATTCCTCCCACTGAAATCAATGATGGGACACTATTCCTCCCACTGACACCAATGATGGGACACTATGCCTCCCACTGACACCAATGATGGGACACTATGCCTCCCACTGACACCAATGATGGGACACTATGCCTCCCACTGACACCAATGATGGGACACTATGCCTCCCACTGACACCAATGATGGGACACTATGCCTCCCACTGACACCAATGATGGGACACTATGCCTCCCACTGACACCAATGACGGGACACTATGCCTCCCACTGACACCAATGACGGGACACTATGCCTCCCACTGACACCAATGACGGGGCACTATGCCTCCCACTGACACCAATGACGGGGCACTATGCCTCCCACTGACACCAATGACGGGGCACAATGCCTCCCACTGACACCAATGACTGGACACTATTCCTCCAACTGACACCAATGATGTCGCACTATTCCTCCCACTGACACCAATGATGGGGCAATATTCCTCCCTCCCACTGACACCAATGATGTCGCACTATTCCTCCCACTGACACCAATGATGGGACACTATTCCTCCCACTGACACCAATGATGGGACACTATTCCTCCCACTGACACCAATGATGGGACACTATTCCTCCCACTGACACCAATGATGGGACACTATTCCTCCCACTGACATCAATGATGGGACACTATTCCTCCCACTGACACCAATGATGGGACACTATTCCTCCCACTGACACCAATGATGGGACACTATTCCTCCCACTGACACCAATGATGGGACACTATTCCTCCCACTGACACCAATGATGGGACACTATTCCTCCCACTGACACCAATGATGGGACACTATTCCTCCCACTGACACCAATGATGTCGCACTATTCCTCCCACTGACACCAATCATGGGACACTATTCCACCCACTGACACCAATCATGGGACACTATTCCACCCACTGATACCAATCATGGGACACTATTCCACCCACTGACACCAATGATGTCGCACTATTCCTCCCACTGACACCAATGATGTCGCACTATTCCTCCCACTGACACCAATGATGTCGCACTATTCCTCCCACTGACACCAATGATGTCGCACTATTCCTCCCACTGACACCAATGACGAGACACTATTCCTCCCACTGACACCAATGATGTCGCACTATTCCTCCCTCCCACTGACACCAATGATGTCGCACTATTCCTCCCACTGACACCAATGATGTCGCACTATTCCTCCCACTGACACCAATGATGGGACACTATTCCTCCCACTGACACCAATGATGGGACACTATTCCTCCCACTGACACCAATGATGGGACACTATTCCTCCCACTGACACCAATGATGGGACACTATTCCTCCCACTGACACCAATGATGGGACACTATTCCTCCCACTGACACCAATGATGGGACACTATTCCTCCCACTGACACCAATGATGGGACACTATTCCTCCCACTGACACCAATGATGGGACACTATTTCTCCCACTGACACCAATGATGGGACACTATTCCTCCCACTGACACCAATGATGGGACACTATTCCTCCCACTGACACCAATGATGGGACACTATTCCTCCCACTGACACCAATGATGGGACACTATTCCTCCCACTGACACCAATGATGGGGCACTATGGTCTGGTGGCCATACAAACTTTGATAAATGATCAGCTTCTTTTTCTATTAAATCTTTCCTGATAGGAATAATCAGTCAATAGCGGACATCACAGTCTGATATTCCAAGTGGAATTCAGCAGATAGGTAGATTATTAATCATATCCCTGTTTAAAACAGGCAACCTCATAATGAGATCAATTGAAATAAGATCAAATTTAACACATAATCATCTTGGTTCTGCTGATTGACATAAAACAACCGATAATTTTCTGCCCTGGATCTAAACCAAGTCTGATAAATCAAAGGAGAAATTATGGCTATTGGATTGGTTTCTGATTCAATCATTCTGTCCGAATTGCACATAGATCGGATAATAAAATTGAAGTGTATATGGCCGCCGTAACTTAAGATATGCTCTGTCGTTGCTAGAATTATAGTTTTCTCCAGACATAGTGAAGCACTTATAAAATTACAGCATCTACAGATAATCTGTGTATCCTGGCAAAATATATTATGATTTTTGTGATTTTGATCCCATAAATTATTGTCTTTAAATAAAAAGCCTTTTTTATCTATTAAAAAAAACAAAAAAAAAAACATTTTTATTTATGTTATACAACCGGTACAGAGCTTTGGACATAGTGTACCATGACTAATACATTAACATTTAGGCCAGGATGAACAAGGCACTGGAAGATGGTACGCGGCATACAAATGTCATATTCATTGTAGACATTCTGCTATTATGTACTGCTAGCTAGTACAAGTTCTATTATCTGTGTGTTCTGCCAGGCTGAACATCCTTGAACGTAGAGGCTTGTGGAAGGTTGAGATAGGCACAAGTCTGCGGAATCTATTCACACACACAATGAAAAGAAGTAGCAATTCAATAATTAACATTTGCAGACTGTTTTTAACCAATTGGTAACTACCGTATATACTCGAGTATAAGAAGAGTTTTTCAGCACATCTTTTTGTGCTGAAAATGCCCCCCCTCGGCTTATACTCGAGTCACCTTTTTGTGCCTGATCTCTCGGACTTTGGGGACCCAGTACCGGCTGACCTTAAGTCCCCTGGCCCCAAAAACTTGGCACACATGTAGCTCCACTCTTCCTCTACAAGTGTGCAAAGTTTGTTGTCTGGGGGACCTACGGCCCGGGAGCACCGATTTTTCAAACCGGGCACCCCTTCCATAGACTCCCATGTTAAACGGTTATTTCTCCGGTGACTTTGGAGACCCGGTACTGGCTGGTCGTAGGTCCTCTGGTCCCGAACCTTGGCACACATGTAGCTCAAGACTCCCATGTTAAACATCAGTCTAGTCATGGACACAGTGAGGCATGGACACAGTGAGGCATGGGCACAGTGAGGCATGGGCACAGTGAGGCATGGGCACAGTGAGGCATGCAGATGGACACAGTGAGGCATGCAGATGGACACAGTGAGGCATGCAGATGGACACAGTGAGGCATGCAGATGGACACAGTGAGGCATGCAGATGGACACCCTAGGCTTATACTCGAGTCAATACGTTTTCCCAGTTTTTTGTGGTAAAATTAGGTGCTTCGGCTTATATTCGAGTATATACGGTACTTTCGCACACGGTTTAACTTATTGTAAAATAGCATTTAGGGGAAAAAAATATTTAAAAAATGATTCAAGAACTATTTTACAACGTCATGTGAGTAAAGGTGTTGGCAAACATTTTAGTACTACAAATTCCAAACGTAGTGCAAATACTTTTCTCAAAAAGACGCAGATCTAAGTGCTGTAAATGGGAAGATGATTTAACCTATTAAAAGGAATATCTGGGAATAGAAACACGATAGCTGCCATTGCCGACTTGCTAAAAAAAATAAAAAAAAGGGAGCAGACTCCAGGGCTGTCATTCTCATTATTGCTCCACTAGTCCATCATGGACCACATACAAGCAAGCTGCCAGTAAAGACTGTCCTTCCATTTTTCATGCTTGCCCCTGGTCAGGGGCTCAATAGGCAAAGAAAAATAGATGAGATAAAGAGACAAGGTGTCTGCTTCACCTTTACAAGCAAGTCAGCAGCAACAACAGCTCCATAATTCCATGCTTACAAGTCCCTTTTAGCCTAAATAAGGCCACATATAAACATTGTGTTAAATGTAAGTGATCCCACGTCTCCCTCAATTCTCATTACAGCTTGTATTTACTGAACCATTTCTCAATAACTGTTGTCTCATGGAGATACAGTGCCTATATAAATCCAATACAGAAATGTATTCCCATTATTTGGTTTGTAATCCTTTTAAGGGGGACGAAAAGAAGAATTTTTAGGGTCCATGTACGCTGGCTTAATAAAAAATAAAAAAACAACAGTGCTCTAGTCATTAAAAAAAAAAAAATTGAGCAGTTTTTTGTACTAGCGTTTGGCTTTTTTTTTTTTTTTTTTCAAGAAAACTACTCTCTAAAAAACACAAAACACAAGGCTTTTATTTCCTTCTCTAAGTGCAGAGCTTAAAAAAAAAACACCTCTAGACCAGCCTTTTTCAATCAGGGTGCCTTGGCAAAATACCTAGAAATTGCTCAAAAAGCTGTATACAAGCCAGCTGGTGGATCAAGGCTTCCTATTAGTTACACAAAGCCACAGGTTTTCATTGTGCACCATTACAACCTTCTAGCTGCCAGTGTCCTGACAACCAATGTCATCGGTTAATAAGAAGGACCCCTCCCCTGCCCCTCCTCTTCAGCACTGGGATCACATTAGCTGAGTGAGGGAGAGAAACCGAAGGAGAAACATTGGAATACTAGTCAGTACCAATGTGCAAAGGTGTATTTTCTTTGGAAGAATAAATCACTGCTAATGTTGGGTGTCCTACGCATGTGGATTTGCTATATAATGCAAAACGATTAGTTCAGTTTTTTTTTAAGTTTGGAATGGGGTGCCTCTAGATTGTGTGGAATTTTGAAGGGTGCTTTGATTGAAAAAATGCTGAGAAACCCTGCTCTAGACTATCTAATGTGCATGGACCAGTGGCGGCTGGTGCTAAACCAGGTACGCATTCACCCCTCCACGGTCCCCCCCCCCCCGCACTCACCCCTCCACAGCTTCTCCTCCCAGCCAACCCGATCCGCCTCCTGTCCTGATTGGCTGGAAGACAATAGTGAATATTGTTTCGCTAGTGTCTCAAATGGGTGGGTTTGGGGCACAGTGCTCTTCTCCCTGAGCCCAACCTTTTTCAAGCCAATTCGAGAATCAGGCTCTAATCATGTGGCTTGAAAAACAAAAAAGCCTATGAGACCAATGCCCAACATGCAAACTAGGGGGGAGGTGCCCCTATGGATTGGCCGCTTCTGGCATGGACACATATGATAACATTAGCTGCTTCTAAAGGCAAAACGCTAAACTCCTCTAGACACAGCGGTTTTTTTAGGCCAGTGTGCATGGACCCTTAGAAGCACTCAGGTTCTCACCCATGCAGAGAAAAGGGTTCTGGGGTAGCTGGTTGGAGAGGAGAAAACGGATTTTACAGTTCTCTCAGGAATTCCTCATTTAAAAACAACTAGAATTCGGAGGATTAGAGAGACTTTGGGTGGAAAAGTGCCTCCAGAAAGGCATCTGAAAGGATTAACCCGCCTGCAGAAGCACCCTAAAAAAGAGCATAAAACAGTCATCAGGTGTGATGTTTAGTGTGGACCAGCAACAGTTATGAGAGAACTGGAGGCTGCTGATCAGTTCAGACCCTGCTAGGCTCTTGCGACTTTTCCAGAGTTCTGGAACAGGTGGGTTTTAAGGGAAGAGGGCTGTTTTTTGCCTTTTACCAAGGTGATCCTGGGATCTTCATATTACGAATATATACAGTGCCTTGAAAAAGTATACATACCCCTTGAAATTTTCCACATTTTGTCATGTTATTGGGATTTTATGTAATAGACCAACACAAAGTGGCACATAAATGTGAAGAAGTGGAAGGAAAATTATAAATGGTTTTCAAAATGAAAAAAATATATATATATCTGAAAAGTGCGGCGTGCATTTGTATTCAGCCCCCATGAGTCAACACATGGCAGAACCACCTTTCGCTGCAATTACAGCTGCAAGTCTTTTTGGGGATGTCTCTACCAGCTTTGCCCATCTAGAGAGTGACATTTTTGCCCATTCTTCTTTGCAAAATAGCTCAAGCTCTGTCAGATTGGATGTAGAGCATCTGAACAGCAATTTTCAAGTCTTTCCACAGATTCTCTATTGTTTTTAGGTCTGGACTTTGAGTGAGCTATTCTAACACATGAATATGCTTTGATCTAAACCATTCCATTGTAGCTCTGGCTTTATGTTTAGGGTTGTTGTGCTGATGGAAGGTGAAACTCCGCCCCAGTCTCAAGTTTTTTGCAGACTCTAAAGCCCTGTACACACGGCTGAGATTCTCGTCAGGAAAAAAACGTAGTCTTTCCTGACGAGAATCTTGACAAGAAACTTGTTCCGGCCGAGTGTACACACGTACGGTTCAAAAGAACCGCCGTTCTTTTGAATAGCACGAACGCGGTGACGTCAGACTACGACGAGCGTACGCTCGTCACATTCGATGCCGTCGCAGCCATCTTGCTACACCCTATGCCTAGGAAGCTACCGCGCATGCGTCAAAGTCATTTCGAGCATGCGTGGGTTTTACACGGCGACAGGTAAGTGTACACACGCTCGGGTTTCTCGTCGAGAAACAGGCCGACGAGATTCTCGACAAGAAAAAAGACAGCAGGTCGTCTTTTTTCTCGTCGGGGAATCTGGGCAGTTTTCTTGACGAGAAAACTGAAACCCGCGTACACACAACCGGTCGTGTGTACGCGGCCTAACAGCTTTTCATCTAAGATTGCCCTGTATTTGGCTCCAGTTATCTTCCCATCAACTCTAACCAGTTTACCTGTCCCTGCTGACGAAAAGCATGCCCACAACATGATGCTGCCACCACCGTGTTGTTTTCCGCCACACATAGCATTTTGCTTTTAGGCCAAAAAGTTAAATTTTGGTCTCATCTAACCTTCTTCCACATGATTGATAATAAATGGCTTCAGCCAAACACTAACCATGAGTGAAAAATGTTTTTGCGTTATTCATATTCTCTGAAAAATTGCCAAGAAATCAAATTCTGCCAGGGCATATAAACTTGCACAACTGTGGCTGTGTGTATATCTATCTATATATATATATATATATATATATATATATATGACTAGGGTTATTTTCCAACGTATTCAAATATCTTTGATCACCAGTATGATGCTGTGCGAGCACAGGAAAGAGCAGGGATGATTGCCCTCACAGGTAAGACCAGTTCATTCCCGGTGGGGCTCTCTTGCTTCCCTGGGGTTGCCACTTCCTGTAGATTTCCAATGTACAGGCTCTGGTCTCTCGGAGGATTTGTTCACAGCTGTTTGACTGCATTTAAAAACCTCTGTGTAATACAATTCTGGATCTGCTTCTGAGAGACCTTTAATTTTATGTGGTTAACCCCAACCTCACCACTTCCTACAGTCAGCCTTCATTCAAGAGGGCTATAAAAGTAGTTTTTTTGGACATGGATAAGTGCTACCTGCAAGAGAACTCATGTTGGGCTTTTTTCTTCCTGGAGATTGCACTTGCTGCAGGCCAGCCGCTAAAGACATAATTTATATGCATGCTGCACAGCATCAGAGTGCTCACCCATGTGTAATACACAAATATGTACCGGTAAATGCATGATGTGCAGTCTCCGCATCTCTAACAAGACAAATGGTTTTCTATCTCTATGAATAAATGCAACCCTTTCTGGAATTCCATTCTATCCACATTTCTTCTATAGTGCCTCATGGCTCAGAAATAATCAATAGTCCAAAATGAATTGATAACATCTTCAATTAGTTGGTTTTAGCCTCCAAAATATCTACCTGTAATCATAGCCTTACAAGTAACCATCGGATTGCACACTTTCCTTAAAGATTACCAACAACTTGTAATGCAAGAATGTCTCTTGGCTGGATGCAAAAAGAATAGACTGTCTACATAGCTGGGCTAGGCCCTCTAAACACATTTTTTGGAAAGCTACAGGGGATTGTATACTCAAAAAAGGTGCATGGACAGCTTTGGATTATCCTTAGATTTGAAGTGTTAGCTCTTGGTATATTTTGCTGATCTACACAGTGTGTTGCCCTCTCTTGGCTGAATATAAACTGACGCATACATGTACAGGAGTGACTTCCAGCTTTGATATCCTGCACTGGCCTATCAAGATGGCCCAAGACGCACCCAGAAGATGTTAGCCCTGGCGTGGGACCTTATAAGTGTTAGATCGTTGCAGAATAGGAGTATCCTAGACCAGTGTTTCTCAACTCCAGTCCTCAAGGCGCACCAACGGGTCATGTTTTGGGGATTTCCAGTGATTTGAGCAGTTTCACTGCCTTAGTAATTACCACAGCTGTTTCATCTGCAGGAAATCCCCAAAACATGACCTGTTAGTGCGCCTTGAGGACTGGAGTTGAGAAACACTGTCCTAGACTTTAGTTCCACTTTAAAGGCTGTATAGTTTGAAAAGTGTGTGGCCTTCCTGAAGTAAAACTCCAGCCAAAAACAAGATAAAAAGAATAACCCATTTAAAGATACAATCTCAAAACCAGGTTTGCTGCCATATTTACCTACAATCCAGAAATTTCACCTACAATCCTTTTTTTCTGCCCCTAGCTGTTCTCAGCCTGATGGCCTCATCCTACATTCTCTGATCCCAGGTTGTGTAAGACCCACCCCGCCCTAGTCTGTTAGGGTCCATTCACACAAGGCACTTGACTGCCCCGTGCAGGTACATGTTTTCCCAGCGTGGGAATGCACAGGTGTTGCGTGCATCCCCGTGCTGATAGTCCATAGAAGTCTATTAGGCCACGCTGCTGCACAGACAGAGGCGCTGTATCCCAAACATACAGGTGCGTGTGGGTACATTTCCTCAAACTAACTTGGTGTGCATTTGGGGAGCTGCACTCCCATGTCATATACGCTCTGTCTGTCCAGCTTCATGTCCCAACAGACTGCCGACATAAGGATGTACTCACTTTCTGTATTCCTGTACTGGGAAAACACAAACCTGCACGGGTACACAGTCAAATGAACCCTAAGACTCCATTCACACTTTTGCAACTTGTCATGCAACTTTGGACATCAAAGTCGCACCCCAAGTTTTCCCAATGATAACCATTCATATATGGGCGAATTAAAGTTGCAGCGACTTAATAGTAGATCACGCACTACTTTGGTCTGACTTTTATGCAACTTGGAGGCCATAGACCTCAATGTTAGACCTCAAAAGTTGCTTGAAAGTCATACCTGAATGTTTTACATGCAATAGTGGTGCAACAGTGGGCTTGATTTTGCAGAGGGACAGCAAGCCACATCCAAATTACACCCAACCAATGTTGCACTCCAAATTTGTGAGACTTTGGAGTTGTACAAGTATGAATGGAGTAAATCTGCACAATAATGACCTTAACTCCCTGTCACTCTGCTCTCTCCTCCAGTCGGAATGCTTTAAAAAAAAAAAACACATTAACTGTATGATACCTTGTGCTACTTTTTCCTTTTACACACCAGTTCTCATGTACAGGAATTGCCAGAGGCTGCTACCAGGTGAAATGCAGGTACTTTCATTGGATGTATTCATGATTAAAAAGCTGCATTAATTTGTGTATTTCTATCTGCCTACAGTTCACCTTTAGGCGATAAATACACTGTATTTTACACCAATATAATGTGAAGTCATAAAAACTGCGTTTTGGAGCTGCTATAGCCGAGTCCAAGAATGTAATATTGGAAAATAGCCTGATACTGCAGAGCTAAAGATATTGAAGCGACTTTCCCTGTGGTTCCATCAGCCAAAACCCTACATCACTACAGGATACAGTAGTAACATAAGGGCCATAGTGGATTGAACTATCGCAAGCAATGGGGGGACAAGGTTTCCAACAATCCCCTAAGTGTCAGATACAGAAGATTTTCAGAGGCCGGATCAAAGACAGGATTCACACATGGGCAGAACTCCCCACACTTCCTGATTGGCCACCAGGACAGGAACTGAAGGTGCGACTCCCCAACAGGAAACTATCAGCAATAAAGACCAGACAGTGCATGTAAACTTTCTCCATTCACAGAAAAAAAATGGCAGGAATTTTTACTTTCTACTATTTATCACAGTATATAAAATTTAAGATAGTATAATAAACAACCCCAATCTAGCCCTATGTGTGGCAGATCAATGGATCTTGCATTTGACCCGATGGCACCAATGGTTTCTACAGTCCCTGTAAGAAATGACCAGTCAGGCTAAGCACAGGCTTCTTTCATTTATATAGAGTATATTGCACTTGGAAAGTATGCAGACATACACATACACACACACATATAGGTGAAACACATGCTGTAAGGAATGAATGGTATTAAGACACTTACTCTTCTAGACTTCGGTCACAAGAGGTTAGAGCATACACAAGAAAGGAAAAACATATTCATGAGTAACAGGTCGGCTGGTTATTTAGTAGTTAACAGTAACACTCATCAGAAAACAAACAATGTTATAATAGACAAAAACAGGGGTACAGTGTGGGTCAGCCAAGCAGTATCTAACTGCCTGTTGTCTGCATTAATATCTTGCTTTCACCATCAAGTAAATATCAGCTGTCAATAAGAAACAAATGTCATTCTGGCAGCCTTTAAGTCAGTTATAATATCAAAGCAGTTATATCAAATGTCACTCTTCTAAAGAGTTTGTCCTCCTTAAGTCCCCTTATGGCTAGATGCTAGTGAGCTCAGTCAGCCAACTGGCTTCTTCTATCTAAGGATCTCCAAAGAAGAGATATCATCCCTAGCTTTCCAAGCTTTCCCCCAAATAGTAAGTATTGTTGATCCTGCGCTACACCAGACTAAAGGTACTACACATCATACAATATATACAAAAGTTCCATACAAGTAGTAGTCCATGAAAAACATACATTGTGTACCCTGTGCAACCTGCAAAAATGTATCCTTATTCCCCTGGTTAACTTCTTCAAAGACACCTTCCATTTGTTATTACCACTTCTTGTAACTCTTATTCAACCACCTCTAGAAGCTCACCAGTGAGTTGACCTACTTAATATTCGGTCATATTGTGCCTGTCCCTTTAGAGGAAAATATGGGGTCTGCTGGCTGTATAAGAGATGTCATCTCACATTACCACCCACTCCCAGAAACCGATACCAAAAACATAGGATTTAAAAAAATCAAAGTGTTTTACTTTAAGAAATGCAAATTAAAAACACTCACAATATATTGCGCACTACACCTGGTGCACCGCAGTATACTAAGCTAATTATACATATGTTGACACCGATCACATCACCATGAAGACTGCAGCTTGTGTGTACATCAGCTATTTAAAATAGACCACCGAAGTCGGTGACGTAAGTGGGATGAGTCACGTGACAAGTTACTGAGGAGAGCACCCGGGAGAGCAGCCTGTGGTGGGAGCTTGTATCCAACCCCAAGGGGAAAGCGGCAGTAGTCTATTTTACATAGCGGATGTACACACAAGCTTCAGTTTCATTGTGATGTGAGCAGTAACGTATGTAAAACCAGTTCAGTATACAGGTACTGCAGTGCACCAGGTATAGTGCACAATATATTGTGAGTGTTTTTAATCTGCATTTTTTAATAAAGTGTTTTTTTTACGGAAAACAACAATTTTTTTTTAATCATATATTTAAGGTCTCTGGAAGTGGAAGGTAATGTGTGATGACATCTCTTATACAGCACAGCGGACCCCATATTTTCCCTAAAGGGACAGGCAAAATATGACCAAGTATTAAGTAGGTCAACTTCATGAGGTGAGCTGCTAGAGGTAGTAAAATAGGAGTCACAAAAAGTGGTGTTAGAACACGGAAGGAATAAGGATCACTTTTTGCATGTTGCACAATGTATGTTTTTCATGGACAATTAATTAAAGCTGTATGGGCCTTTTGTAAATATGGCATTGATGTAGTACCTTTATTCTGGTGTAGTGCAGGATCCACAATCTGTACTTACTTTAAAAAAGTGATGTGGACACACAACTGATCTAGCAGCAACACAATGACAGTATCATTTTATTTATTTTTTTACATTTTTAAGTTGCCCAAGAGTATACACACTTCACAAGCTTTCCTCCATGCCGTGGGGTCTCACTGTTTCAGCTGCATCTACCATAAGGTCCAATAAATTAAATCCAACAGAGGTAGTAAAAGCAGAAAACAGCAGCTCCTGCAAGCTATTAATACTCACCTGTTCTGCTACCTGTGTTGCCAAGCTTTTCTCAGTTATATAAATGATCAGTTCTAAATGTAGTAGTTTTAGTAGTGTCAGATTCCGGCATAAAGTGTCTGGGGAAGGACAAGACATCCAACATACAAGGAAATGTGCTGGATGCTGAAGATCTTGCAGCAAGATTATCTATTCTAGGCTTTGGACAGGCAAGTACTAATTACTTGCTTTGCATGAAGTTGCCGTTTTCCCATTTTAAAAATAGCAACAGGGTCATCAGTTTAAGTGCATATAACCAATAGTAACCAATATGAATCCATCTTGCAATTGGCTGAAGGCAACCGATTGTTATTGTTTATTACACGTATTGTTCATTGAATAAAGCTAGTAATGGTGTCTACTTGTGAAAGGAGCTCAAGACCTTGAATGTATAAAGCTTGCCTGTGGCAAAAACATTTTCGGTGCCTTGATTCTTTAGGCACCAATGTTCAGTAGTATTAAAAAAAAAAAAAAAACACACACTTATTATAGCTGGTCTTCACCAAGTTCTTACAAGACATATGCAGATATCTGATTAATAATCAGGTTTTATTTGGGAAAGCCTAGTTTGCATAAAAGGTTACAATAATAAAAAAAAACCTAGCCAAAAGATATCATACGCAAACAGAACAGCCAGGAAATGAAACAACGGCCCTCAAACAAATGAGAAAATTATATCCGGGCAAGAAATAAAACGGACAATAAAGTTAATTACAGCTATTCATACATGTTATGATTATTTTATTAAAAGGTTACCAAAAACCACAAACCCAGAAACAGGACAGAGTTACTGCCATTCTTTATACAGCTAGACTGTGTGAAAGAAACTGCATGGCTTTTTCTTCCATAAGAGCCTTATAATCTATATTTTCCTTCTAGTAGTAACTGCTTCATTTGACTCCCTTTAGACTATAAGGTAGCAGAAATGGAAAAGGGAAGGGTCAATCCAGGACATATGTAAAGACTAATCAATACAAAGAAACAAACTACCGAGTCGGTCTTTGAAGGATCTAAATTGGTGGGCTGTGTAATCTAATGACAATGGACCATGCCGCTGTCTTCCAGAAGTGGGGAAGGGTACCTGTCAAAAATAGGTACCCATTCCCCCCTCTGAGGGGGGAGGAAGCAGATAAGTGGAGGTTCCACTTTTGGGTGGAACTGTGCTTTAAAGCGATTATAAAGGTACATTTTTTTGACATAGACAGCAAGACTGTTGGCTCCTGCTGCTATCAATCTATCCAATGAGAATCCAAGACAGTGGCTGCAGCTGCTGGGCTCGTTTTCTACATTGGAACGATCGGGTTCAGGTAAGAAAAAGGGGGGCTCTGTGGTGCTGCTGCAGCACAGAAGGTTTTTCACCTTAATGCATATAGAATGCATTAAGGTGAAAAACCGAGACTTTACAACGCCTTTAACTTTTTTAGTTCGCTCCAGTCATAAGATCCTGCAGCTCCAGCTGCCCTATGACAGTGACCGGCGGCTGCAGGGGAGAGGAGAGAGCATCTATGTTGAGCTCTGCATAACACAGGAGCTGCAGGATCATGAGATCAGAGTAAAAAGTATTAGGTAGGAGGGGGGAACATTTTTAAGATTAGTTAGTGTTATGCCGCGTACACACGACCGTTTTTCAAATGCCATTTTTTTATTTGGTCATTAAAAACGATCGTGTGTAGGCTCCAGAGCATTTTTCGCGTGACGTGAAAAATTGCCATTAAAAATTTGGAACATGCTCTATTTTTTCTAGTCGTCGTTTTTCTCGTTGTGAAAAACGGCCGTGTGTAGGCTTTAACGACGTGAAAAAACACGCATGCTCAGAAGCAAGTTATGAGACGGGAGCTTTCTGGTAAAACTAGCGTTCGTAATGGAGATATCACATTCGTCACGCTGTAACAGACTGAAGAGCACGAGGCTGAAAAGCGCGAATCGTCTCACCAAACTTTACTAACACGAGGATCAGCAAAAGCAGCCCAAAGGATGGCGCCATCCGAATGGAACTTCCCCTTTATAGTGCCATTGTACGTTTCGTACGTCCCCGCGCTTTGTTCGAGCATTTTTTTTCACGATCGTGTGTAGGTAAGACAGGCTTGAGAAGAATCACGTTGAGAAAAACGTTGTTTTTTCAATGACATTAAAAACGGTCGTGTGTACGCGGCATTAGGCTTTTATTCCACATAAAAGAACAAGTGCTGTGTAGTGTGACTACTAGTGTAATGGTAGTTCTACATAAAAAGCATACATCACACAGGAGTTGATTTACTAAAACTGGAGAGTGTAAAGTCTGGTGCAGCTCTGCATAGAAACCAATCAGCTTCCAGGTTTTATTGTCCAAGCCTTATTGAACAAGTTAGAAGTTAGAATCTCAAGTTAGATTCTGATTGGGTACCATGCAGAGCTGCACCAGATTTTTTACTCAACCTCTCAGCCTTTAGTAGTTCATCCAGTTTTAAACCTCCATGATAATTAATAAGTAATGTCATTTGCAAATAATCCTAGCAGCCAAGAAAGTTGTCTAAAAGGTGACAAGTACACTATAAACGTCAAAACATGAAATATGAACACTTGTCACCTCTGAAAAGTTTTCCTGACACCAAGAGAAAAAAGGTGATCTGATTGACAGCCTCAGCTCTGTTTCTGTGTGCTGTGTAAGACGGGGTGTGTCCCTTCCCTCCAATCAGCTATACAGCGTAATTTCAGCTCTCCACTGCCTGTTTTCTGACAGCTCAGACAAGCTTTATAAATTCTGGACTTTTAATGAATGTAGAGAAGAGAAGACTGCAAAAAAACAGGTAAACGTATGTAGGAGGATTTGTTTCATCTCTGTGTATCACCTGAGGCCAGTCACTTCACTGGGTACATGTAAGGGTTTACAACCACTTTAAAGCGGAGTTCCACCTGTTTATGTGTTTATTAAAAGTCAGCTGCTGCAAAAAGTGTAGCTGCTGACTTAATAAACACACACTCACCTGTCCCACGGTCCAGCGATGCGGCCGTCCGAAGCCTCACTTCTCTCCCTCTCTTCTTTGCAGTGCCGACATCACTACTGTGGGCACCCGGCTGTGACAGCTTGAGGCTTCACAGCCGGATGGGAAGGGGCTGCCTAGGGGGAGAGGAGTCGCCGCTTAGGTGGCCCGAAGTGGAAGTGGGAACAGGTACCTGTGAAAACAAGGTAACTGCCCCCCCCCCCAAAAAAAAGAAATGCCAAATGTGCCATATGAGGTGGTCAGGATGCCTTAAGCGGAAGTTCCACTTTTGGGCGGAACTCTGCTTTAAGGCAGTGACAGCTACAATAAGCCCCCATCAGAGTTTCACAAGCTCACCTCTTTCTGCTCCACTTGTAGTGCAGTTTTTAGGATGTCTCTAAGTTGGCTCAGTTGTTTCCTTTCTTCATCCTGGACTTGTTTGATCTGAAAAAAAAGAAATGGAAAATAATTGAAATCCATGCGTAATGAGAAATATTCTATTTTCGTGTTCAGACAAAACAGAGAAAATCCAGTACCAAGAGAGAGAGGATAACAAGAGCATAATTGCCTATTTGTGTACAAAAATAATGACTGCTGTTGAGTCTTTTCCATTAGCTTCCATTAGCCTCATGGAAGAAATGATCCAGCGTAAGACCAGCAGAAGTCACAGATCAACAGACATTATTGGGGGTTATTAAAGGCATCTTCAGTTTAACAGCTAAACTCTCAAATAAAACATTTACAGGGACTCTTTCACCTGCCGAAATGCCCCTGTACAGTAATGCAACGACTATTGTACTCGGAATGACAACAACAGATCCAGCAGCTTTGCAGACTCCCCGCTGCCTACTCTTTGGACTAGCAGTGCTTACCATTATATGTCTAGTAATGACTATCCTGAGCCTCTTTCTTCTCCAATCTCCACTCAAGTACCCTGCTCTTCCTCCCCAAAACAAGCACCCTGATTTAGGACAGAACTTCCTCTAGTGTCCAGCAGCTTGGTGTAAATACAGGTTTCAGCCATTTACACTAGCTAAAATAAAACGGTAGAGGTAAGTGAATAAAATGTTTTTTTATTATATATTATTAGTGTGGAGCATTATCTAGACTAGTGGTTTCAAAACTGTGGCCCAGGGGCCAGATGTGGTCCTTCACTTGCTTTTATCTGGCCCTTGGGGCACTATTTCATCCACTGATACCAACATTGGGGCATCATTTCCCCCACTAACACCGGTGAAGGGGGCACAATTTCTCCAAATGACACCAATAATGGGGCCCAATGACATCAAAGATGGGGTGCAATTTCTCCTAATGACACCAACAATGGTGCCCAATAACACCCCTATATCATTGAGGTGGCGCATCTCCTGTCAATGATACCAACAATGGGGCACAATTACTCCCACTGAAAATGGGGCATTATTTTTTCCTACCGAGGTCGGGACCTACTCCCAATGGCCACAGTCCGGCCCCCCTAAAGTCTGAAGTAAACTGGCCCTTTGTTTAGAAAGTTTGGAGACCCCTGATCTAGACCAGTAATTCTTAACCAAGGCCCAGTAAATTCCTCCAAAACCTATCATGCCCCCCCCCAAAAAAAAAGCTTCAAATACAAGTATTGAAATGCAAAATATGTATTAAAAAGTAATTAAAAAAGGGAGCTATGGCTTCAAAAGAGTTATTGTAATTTAAATAGGCACAATGACAGGATTAATAACATCTGTCTACAATAGGTCCATTGTTCAACTAAAACTTATGTCTAAACATATTATAAAAGGTCTTTGAGACATACAGTTCGGTCACAACAAATGCGGCTTTGAAATTGTGGGACTTCACTTGAAATTGCACGATTTCTAAGCTGCATGTCAGTGCTACTTCAGGTGCGACATTGAAGACATCTATGCGACTTTACTTAGTAATGCAAGAACTACTTTCAAAATAGACAGCTTCCACTGCAGACAATAGGATGCGATTTGAAACTCGCACCAGTGTGATCGGGGGCTAAAAGTGGCTGTAAACCTCAATTTCATGCTAAGCAAAGCATGTACCGTATATCTGTAGTGTTTACTTATCGCTCTCCAAAGTGCTAGGTGTTCTTTCTCTCTGGTGCTGGGGGGGGGGGGGGGGGAGAGCTCAGCATGCAGCTAGTCTATTCAGAACACCATGCTGTGTGAAGGGGGTGTGTTCCTTTCCTCCAATCAGCTCTTACACAGGCCCCCCCCCCCTGCTTCCTTTCTGCTCCAGACAGAGGAAGAAGGCTTTTAACACAATTCTGCCCTTTTGAAGGGGTGCAGGGAAGAGATGGCTGCAGATAAACAAGTAAAACCTACGTCGGAGGATTTGTTTGATCTCTATGCATCAGCTGAGGCCAGTCACTTAACCTGGTATATGTGAGGGTTTACATCAACTTTAAGGCAAAAAGGGGAAACATTCTACTTTCGCTTCTTTTGGGAGGTAGTTGCAGAAAAACAAATTGCTGGCAATCCTGACTGCTGTCCAATTCTCTCTTATGGGTAGCCATACTCATGGCAGCCTCCAGCTGTCCCAAAGAGTATACAGTAGCTTACCCATGGGAACGAATGGGGACACAGCATGAATGTATGAAGAGCAGCCAGCCAACTTGCCAGAGAAAAGATCACTGAATCTGGGAGGAAGAAAAGCATTATCCCAGCTAGGCTGCACTCAGGGAGGTGGGGAGATGTTTAAAAGGACAACTTCAATCATTAATGTACCTGTGTTCTTATTACTATGTATACCTGAGAACTTTGTGTGTCCTTTTATGTGACAGTAGTTTTCTACTGTTTATATTTTCTTACTTTCAATAAAAACAGTGAAATATAAAAAGGACAACTTTACTAACGTATGTACTAAAGCTGTGATTACTATGTCTAGGCTATGGTGCTATATTGGCAGACTGTGGGTATAAAATTAAACACGTCACAATGAGGTCTAGACTTTATATTTTAATTATTATATACAACGTACTGACGATTATATTTCGACACAGCTGCAATGGTGCCTAATGGGCAGACTGTAGATACAAAAACAAACTATTAAAGCCATGATAAAGTTCTGATTATCAGGACTCCAGCAATTTAGTCATGAATTTGATGTCCCCCTTAGCTGTAGAGGTGTTGTATAAATACTGTCCCACTGAACCCATTCAATGCACACGGTTGCAGCATGCTAGTGCAGTAATCAAGGGGTTAAAGCAGGCAGTGGGGAAGCTATACACTCCTCCTTCAATGCATGTGGCTGTGGCGCATTTGTGTGGCAATAATGGGGTTAAAACAGGCAATGAGGAGGTGCCACATCACCTCCTCATCACCTGTCAAACCGCCTTGAAAAGCGTTCCAAACGCGATCGATTTCAGAGGAGCAGTGGTTTAGAGGCAGGTCTAAACCCTTAGGGCCGGATTCACACTTGCTCTTCAGAGAGCATTTGACAGACGGCAGGGAGGATTTGTATTGCCTCCTCACTACCCGCTTTAACCCTTCGAATAGGGTTGCCACCTCATCCCTCTAAACCCAAACACATTTGAATTACACAGGTTTTGAGGCCAATTTAATGCAGATAAGCCACCAAGTGAGTTTAATTACCACCTTAATCAGCCACAGAACCTGTATAATTATTATGTGTTCGCTTTTGAAGCAATGAGGTGGCAACCCTACCCTTGAAGCCGTTGCAGGGCACTTTCATTGTGTCCCCATTCCCTTGAAAGCAACATGCAAGCGGCATATGTACACTCCTGGCCTCTGCAGCTAAATGGGGCAGTGGTTGGCGAAGAGGGTAAAAGAACGGCTAAACTGCTAGTATGAATGATCCCATTTTAGAGCTAGCCAGTTCAGGATAATTAACACACCCTAGACCAGTGGTTCTCAACCTGGGGGTCGGGACCCCCTCGGGGGTCGAATGATGATTTGCCAGGGGTCACCGAATCCTGGGCTGTTTCTGAAGCCCACACTGCTCTCCCAGCCTTTTTGCGGCCGCCCAGCAGGGCTGTCCCTGGAGCCTGCGGCCGCCCACTTAGCCATTTCGCCAAAAAAAAGAAAAAGAAATTAGGATAGAGAGAGATAAAAGGGAAAGAAAGGAGAAGAAAGAGTGGTACATCCTAAAATGTACCATAAGGAGTTTTAATACTGAACGAGTGGAAGGGACTCAGGGAGCGCTAAATGTCCGTGGGTTAGGGGAGAAAATTACTTGTCTTGCCGTGGGGGCTGACAACCCACGCTACGAAAATAATTTTACTGTTAGGGGTCCCCACAACTTGGGAAATTTTATCAAGGGGTCACGGCACTAGAAAGGTTGAGAACCACTGCCCTAGACAAATTGTCATAACCCCAGCCAGCTGCACCTCTCCATGAAGATCAGCACTAAAAGCCTGAACACCTCACTTACCTTAAATGAACCCCACCTACTGCACATCTTCAACCTCACAGCCGATCCTTCCTTCTTACATTGCCACACATTACCTGTGGCCTGGGGCAGGGCCTGATACCATGGTAACAGAATATATGCCAATGTTGTGGCTGAGTTATTTTGCCTGAAAGAAATCCACGGCCTGGCAGAAACAAGGTTGTGGTCCAGTGGTAATAACTGCTGGTTTCAACACTTCAAAATCTTAAAGTGGATGTAAATCTTATTCATTAAATCTGACCTATGCATATCTGTATTGTTTACTTATCTCTCTCCAAAGCTCTTAGTCCCAGGTCTTTCTGCTGCTCCGTTCTTCTGTTATCAGCATGATAACTTCTGACAAGTTCTCAGACACAGGAGATAAAAGCAGCTGGAAATGTGCCAGGGAGGGAACTTAAAAACAGAGCTGGTTTATTCACAGCACAGCTCTGCATGTTCCTTCATTCCTCTGCCTATGTAAAGGGGGGTGCCTTTCCTTTGAACAGCTCTCACACAGTGTATGCCCAAACTCCCCTCCCCCTGCTGAAACAGGAAGAAAAATTTCTAAACAGGATTTTCACTTCCTAAAGAATGTAGAAAGTTGAAGACAGCAGATATACATATAAAACGTATGTAGGGAGATTTGTTTAATCTCTGTGTATCATCAGAGGCTGCTCACAGTTTACATCCACTTTAATGCAGCGTACAGACGATCGGACATTCCGACAACAAAACCGTGGATTTTTTTCCGATGGATGTTGGCTCAAACTTGTCTTGCATACACACGGTCACACAAATGTTGTCGGAAATTCCGAATGCCAAGAACGCGGTCACGTACAACACGTACGACGGCATTATTAAAGGGAAGTTCAATACCAGTCGTGTTATAGAAGTTTGGTGAGAGACGATTCGCGCTTTTCATCCTCGTGCTTTTCAGTCCGTTACAGCGTGACAAATGTGCCATCTCCATTACAAACGCTAGTTTTACCAGACCGAGCGCTTCCGTCTCGTACTTGATTCAGAGCATGCGTGGAATTTTGTGCGTCGGAATTGTCTACACACGATCGGAATTTACGAGAACGGATTTTGTTGTTGGAAAATTTGAGAACCAGCTCTCAAATTTTGTTGTCAGAAATTCTGACAGAAAATGTCCGATGGAGCCTACACACACACAAGCTCCTATCGATCATTTGTTGTCGGAAATTCCGAGCGTGTGTACGTGGCATTAAACTTCAAGTAATTGCTTAAAATGGTTCTAAAAGGCTGGATAATGCATTTCCTGCATTAAGGTAAACAATGTCTCAGTGTTTGTATTGCCCCCTCACCCCCCTGTATATTTACCCATCTAAAGCCAGTGCTCTGCCCATCTGCAGTGTCTCTCTCCGCTCACAGAGGTAGCAGAGGCTGCTGGCAATCAAATCCTGTGGGCAGAGAAAGGGTTGAGACTGTGCCACGCTGTGGATCAAGCACACAGGTGACCACCCCATTGGAAGCCGCACACAAAGAAGAGGTGGAGCCAAGAATGCTGGTAGGGGATTTTTGGGGCCACTTTATGCAATATCATTACTGACTGTGTTGGGGGGGGGGGGCGCAGTCTTGGCAAACACACAGTGATTATTGCCATCAGCTATAGCCACTGGAAATAATCGCATGAAAAATCTGAAATGCGGCATGTGCGAGATCAGGGAAGAATGCAGCATAACCTTCCTGCTCTGCGCCGTCGGACCGCTTGCATTCACCTAATAAGGCACATCTCGTTTCCCGACGCCAGTGCACAAGCTGCTGGCGGGTATGTACAATACACCCTGGAACAGGCAGCGCTATCGCTCCCAGCAGAAGGCCTCTCCTGCTGCGGGGAAGGGGAAAGGCAAAATGGCGCCCGAGCCTCCAGAGCCAGATGACGCCACGCAGCACTCAGAGGACAGCCTGCTCCAGTTTCCTTCTGACCTGGTAAGCCCCACTGACACAGGCTCCAAAGCCCTGCTACACAAGTTCCGCAGTATAGTGCGGGATGAAATTACTACAGCCTCCCACAAGCTTTCAGCAGAACTATTAAGGGGCCTTAAAGAGCTAGGACACCGCACCAATCAATTGGAGCAGCGGATGGACTTGGCAACAACAGTGTTGGAGGGGCATGAGGACGAAGTGGATAGATTAAATGCTGAACTTGTAAGTCTGCAGGATAAATTAGAGGACTCAGAAAATAGGGCCCGCAGAGATAACCTTCACATCCGTGGGCTCCCGGAGGCCATTACTGATTTACAAGGAACAGCTACAGCTTTTATTCAAGAGCTGGCGCCTGATATCCCCCCAGAGCGCCTGGAATTTTACCGCATACACAGGTCCCTCACTCCTAAATCCACTTAGGGTTCCCCCAGAGACGTTATTATTAAATTTCACTTTTACAGGACCAAAGAAACGCTCCTGCAAGCTGTAAGGGTTCTTCCAGACCTCTCCTTCCAGGGTAATCCTCTCCAATTATTTGCAGACCTCTCTCCGGTCACAATAGCCAAAAGGAGGAACCTGAAGGCCAATTTGAAAATTCTGCAAGCTCGGGGCATCCGATATAGGTGGGGGTTCCCCTTTAAGCTTTCCTTTTACCATCTTGGCCATCAGTTTCATGCCTCCTCCCTGCCTGACCTCCGGCGACACTTCCAGGATCTGCAGTTTGACCTCCCCCTCCCAATCAGAGTCCTCTTCTGCCCGCCCAAGTTCTTCTCGGCCACACCACAGGTCCTCACAGATGTCTCAACAGGGATTCCAAGCTCTTTGATCACTGCAAGCACAACGCTTCCAGGATGTCCCTAAGGGATGACAGCATTGACTTACATCGGATACTTCGGATGCCCTGGGGGGGGGGGGGTGTCTCCTACTTCGAGCTTGTTACTCCAACATGACTGTTATCTCTCACCTTTAACTGTGAACTTGATCCTACATTTCACCTTTAACCTCATTCTACAGGGGCCCAGCTGGAATACACAGGCAATTCTGTTCCATGCCATTCAATGGAGGATTTCCCCCTTTTCCTTTTTGTTTTTGGAGCTGGTCGCCCCCCATCCCGTTTCTGGTCCCATGATGGCCCCTTGCCCTGGGCTGCCCCAACTGCGTGATGGCAGCATTGGGTTTTTGTGGAATTGACACATTACTGTCGATTTTTATACCCCATCCTCCCCCCCCCTTTTTTTTGTTTACTGTTATTAATGCTTGTTACTTATGGTGAGAGTTTTTGCTTTGTAGCTCAAGAGGGCCCTCCATTTGCTGTGCTAGACATTCCCATTCACGTTATGGGTGTGTCCTACCCATCATAGGCTGCAGTCAGTGGCCTTTATGTTTTCAGCCGCAGTCCGACAGCCATGGCCCCTAGGGTTTGGTATCACTGTTATTTCGTAGCATTCTAGTTTGTTTCATAACAGCCTTTATTTGAACGTGCCATTATTGTGGTATATCTGCTGCAAGTCGGTCTTTCGCTCTGGAACCCCCAGTTTGTAAGTGGGTGCTCCTGGATGCGAAGCCGGCTTTGGTTCACAGTTTACAGTTTAAAATGACAAGTTATATAATTTAGGTTAAAGGTTGTTCCATTCTCTTTTATGGTGGCGCCTGTCAAAATTTTTATATATACTTTGTGCCAATGTTTTTTTTGTAGTATTAATGTTTTGTCTACTTTAGAAATATGCCGAGTGGTTCCCGACGGACCACTGCTCCCCCATATGTGCGGGAACTTGGCCCGGATAATAGTCCTGGCCAACTTTCGACCCTCCAGTGGGTTTTGTGTCCCACTATCAATCGCAACTTTGATGTCCGGACTATTTTTGCTCCGAGTTCTACTCGGCCTTTTTGTTTTTCTAGATCTGATCCCTTTAATTTGCTTTTCACCTGACTCTCTTGTCCTTTTAACCTTCTTTTCCTTCACTAGGTCCATGGGGTGTGGGCTCGGGGGAGTGGTCCTCAAACGATTGTCAAATTTACTATGATGCTAAATTGGTTATCCCTGAATGTTCAGGGCATGAACTCTCCTCATAAAAGGGTGAAGGTTTTTAAGTATCTTAGGAAGCAGCAGATTGACATCGCCTGTTTACATAAAAAAAATAATTCTCGGCTACTTCCTGCCCTAAATATTTTGATGCTCAGTATCCTCAGGTATTTTTGGCTAATGCTCCAACTAAACAAAAGGGGGTACAGATAGCTTTCCGCAAATCGGTTCCTTTCACTTGCACTAAACAGATAGCGGATCCTGATGGCAGATATTTATTGTTACAAGGTACTATCCAAGAAACAGAGGTCACCATTATGACCTATTATGCTCCCAACTCTAACCCGGGGCCCTTTTTGACTCACGTCTGTAGCCTGCTGGCATCCCACCACAAAGGTACGCTCTTCCTCGCGGGTGACTCAAACTAAGCCTTGAACACCTCTTTGCATAAATATACCTCAGAACGTTTTGCTCCCTCACCTGACTCTAAAAAAATAGCTCACTCTCTACAATAACACGACCTGGTCAATCTCTGGAGGGAGTTTCAACCCCAGGGTAGAGAATACATGTATTATTCCCACCCCCATCATTCTCATTCCAGAATAGATCACATGCTTATTCTGAGAAGAAACCTTCCCTTGGTGGTAACTGCCTCTATTCTGGCTGCCCCGTGGTCTGATCACGATCCTTGTTCTGGTAGTCTGCCACTCCATTCTGGATAAACCCCAACTCTCACCCTGGGTGATGAATGATGAATGATTCACTCTTATCGTTTAAAGAGGTCCAGGAGGATATTTTGAAAGCCCCAGAGGATTATTTCTGCGATAATGTGGGGTCGGTTGCGTCTCTAAAATTAAGTATTATGGATTTGAATCTCCTCTCTTCAGTATTAAGAGGGGCACCCGTCAGGGATGTCCACTCTCGCCACTTCTTTTTGTACTGGCTCTGGAACCATTGGCAGAGGCGATTCGTTCACATCTGGATATAAGGGGTATTGAAGTTGCGGGCTGTCCCCATAAAATTTCTTTATTTGCCGACGACATCCTTCTAACTTTAACTTCCCCTAAAATTTCTTTACCAAACTTACAATCCCTTTTGGACACCTTTGCTTCTCTCTCTGGGCTTTGCGTTAACTCTTTTAAATCTAAAGCTTTATCAGTCAATCTCTCTCCCATGTTGTTAACGGATTTTCAGTCGGCTTTCCCCTTTCAGTGGGTCTCCTCGCTGCCTTACCTAGGAATCCGCCTTACCCCCACGTATTCTGGATTGTACCAGGCTAACTTTCCACCTTATGCAAAAAACTATCTGATATGCTGTTATCCTGGTCCCATTTGCCCCGGTCTTGGTTTGGCAGAATAACAGCTATTCGTATGTCCTATCTCCCAAAACTACTTTATTTTTTTTCGTGTCTTGCCCATTTTGGTTCCTTCGCATATCCTACGAATACACCAATGTAAGATTTTACAATTTATCTGGGGATCAACTCGCCCCAGAATCAGAATATGCTAAACGAATTAACGGCGGTCTTTCGGTCCCTAATTTATGGGCCTACTATATAGCAGTTAATATAGCCCCACTTTCGCACCTTCATGAGACGTATCAGCTCCCGCTGTGGGCTACGATTGACCTGGTCAACTCCGATCCTATTCCTATTTCTTCTTTGCCCTGGCTCCCTCCCGCGCATCGGCCGATGGTTATAGGGCCCTGTTTAGCCCATTCCTTGCGATTATGGGATTCTGTAAAATACTCAGCAGGATTGATTTCTCCCCACTTCTGTGGCTCCTACGCTGCCCTTTATTCCCTCCAGGCCGTGACAACCCTACCTAATTCTCATGGTGGACTGCGAATGGGTTCACAGATGTTCATTCACTGTTTACGCCTACTAGAATTTTGACATTTGACGCTTTACGCAATTCCCATGGTATCCCCTTGCGAGAGCACTACAGCTATTTACAACTTCGCCACTTTCTTCAGAGCCTATGTAGAGCCAGGCCCCATTCCCCAGGCCTGATATCTTTGATATACTCGGCCGTGATATCCACAAAGAGACCCCCTTTGAGGCCCTATCATCTTCAATGGGAGAAAGAACTAGGGAAGCAGTTGGACCCTGAGGACTGGCAGACTATGACCTTAGCTCTTTCCAAGTGCTTACGCAATGTGTTAATTTTGGAAAATGCCTATAAAGTATTGTATCGGTGGTACTATACTCCGGCTAGATTGGCCCGCTTTATCCCAACTTACTCTCCGCTCTGTTTACGGGGATGCTCCCAGGAGGGTTCCATGGCACATATTTGGTGGTTATGCCCGCGGGCGTGCAGACTGTGGGTCAGGGTATACACCCTCCTTCGCAACCCGCTTCAGACTAATCTTAAAAGGGACCCCTATGAAGCTCTCCTTGGTAAGCCTATTGTTGAATTACTACATCCGGAACGGCAGCTAGCCCAGCATCTCTTTACTGCAACTAAATTGACAATTGCGAGAGCAGGGAAAACGCCCACACTCAGTTTTGAGGCGGTCAAAAAATCACCTGAATGATTTCATGGTTAATGAGAAGCTGTCCTCTCTGATACGCATGACAAGTTTCTCAAAGTTTGGCAACCTTGGATTTCATATACACACACCCTTCCAGGTTTGATACCGCATTACTTTCGATGCAAGGCTCCTCTCGCGTACACCCAGTGGACCCTCTACCCCTTCTTGGTTCTATTCTTCTTTCACTCTTATTGCTTTCTTCTTCTCTGTCAGCCTTTTCTACTCTTTTTATCGAGGTTGCTCAACTTCATGTTCTACTGTGGTGTATTCTACACTCATTTCACAGGTTTACAGGACGCCGGGCATAGTCTGGGTTGATATGGTTATGTTCACGCTTCAACTGTTACGCTAACTATATAGCCTTATTTAGTTCATCTATATATAAAGCTTTAACCCCAATATGGTGATTTTAGATCATGATCTTCAACTTGGAAGGGTTAATTGCACATTAAGGTCATCGTAAACATCTCATGGCTTCCAGAACACCTGGTTATTACTGGACTTCTATTTGGGTATCCGGTTCCAAGGACCTTCGCATTTGAGTCTTGTATGTAATCATTGCTCATGCTTTCTTTATGTTGGCGGAGGTCTTTCGGTTCTGATTGGGTATGTCTACCATATGTTGTATCATCTTATTGTAAACCTGTACTGTTGGTTTGTACGATAATAAAACATTTGTAAAAAAAATCCGAAACGCTGGTGGTACCAAGTTGATCTATCAACTTGGGTACAATCAGCCTGCCCATACATGGTTTAGATCTCGGCCAGTCCCTGCTGAACCGGCCGAGATTCTAACCATTTATGGCCGACTTTAGAAGCCACTGCTTGATTAAAAATAAACAATGGCGTCCACCCAAAACGAAAATCTGTTTTACTTGGACTTGAGCTTCATACTGGTTCACAAGACAATTAAAAGTCCCAAGCAAAAACCATTCTAGCAAATTAAACCTTTTAACCTCTAAAACAGTTTTAGCAGTTCCGTGATATTACCTAGCCATCATTACTTGATGAAACAACTGCTGAGAGGTTGCCATAAGCAACATCAATCATTGACTTGAGAACATAGGGCTTCTTAGCCACCACTAAAAAATAAATAAAAAATAAATAATACATACAGTGACATAAATCATAGAAAGATTTGTTGTGTGAACATAGAGATGTCCCTTGAATAAATAATGGTTTTACTGCAGAAACCCCCAAAAAAGTGGCAAGATAAATCAACGAATTGGCGACATCAGCAAGTACACAGGGTTTTCACAGCTGCTTGGAGATGACTTCATTGCTTTTTCTATAAACATACAGTGTAAGCACAGAGCATGTCTGATGATGTGTGAGAAGGTGCTGACAACCCATATTCAAGGTTTTCCATCAAAACCTTTAGGCTTTCAAACCTCTAAATATATCGCATTTGGTTTATTTTGAAAGATTCGGTTTTTGCTTACAAGGAAAAGTGGTGGTGAAAAACAGCAATGGTGGGTTTTACTGACTGAGTTCCCAAAAATACCTTGTTGTTCTGGGTACGAGGCACCCAGAGACACGCATTGCTCCCTTCCATAATTTACACTGGGTGCCTGAGTGGCAGTGCCACATCTCACCACTGCCTTGGGGTGCTGAGGTAGGGAGTGTGCACCCTGTGAAAAGTTTAAGCATTTAAAAAAAATCTAAATTTACATTGGGTATGTCGGGTGTTCTTCCTTTGGACTCTGGTGACTTTCTATAATTAAGGATATTTAAATTATTACATGTAGGAGTCTCATTACTCAAAAATACATAAGAAGCAAAACAACAAATACCGGGACTATGGCACCACTATAGAGTAACTCCCTTATAAATTGATAATATAGATATTTCATTCTCCATGGCCTCTCTGGAAGTCCTTGAGGCTTCACTTTAACCTGTTCAGCTGTATAGATTGTATTGCATTTGGCTTTCCATTCCTCTCTGTTATCAATATCTGTGCCATCTATGTATGTCACTTGATATTAAAAGAGAAGCATGTTATTTTTTTTCATCATTGGCCAATCATACTTACCTAGGTGGATGCAGCATGGGACCGATGCTGCATCTGTCCCCCGCCACCTCTTCACTGAGAACCGAGCCACCGAACACCGCTGATGGCTCGGTTCTCTCATCTCCTCGAGCGGAGAGCTGCTGCCTGTCAATCAGCAGCTCTTATGCTCTGCTCCTCCACGCTCATTGGAGCGCCAAGCTGTGGAGGGGCGGAGGGCGGCCATCTCAGCAGCTTACTGAGAGGCTGAGACTGCCATCAGTCCTGGCACCTGGCAGATCCAGACTTCGGAAGTTGGGATGACGCGGTGCCTGGACTGATCTTGGTGACGTCAGAGAGCGGACTTCAGACCGTTCTCTGCTGAAAACGGGCCACTGGAGTGCAAAACTAATTGCACTCCTGTGACCGAGAGGAGAAGCCCAGCCAAATGAGCTCAGGCTGGACGTCTCCTTTAAATACCAAACAGTTGTAACCTATTTTATGAAAACGTTAAATAAAAGTTTAATATATATATCAAAGCATTAATAATAATAATAATTTAAAAATACCTTCACACCCCCACCAATAAAAAATAAAATAAGGATAAAAATTGTCCTTAAATAAACCCCCAAGCGTGCTCACCCACCCCCAATCCCCACATGGGGAACAGATTATAAGCAGGCCAATAGTAATGATACTGTATCTGCAAATTATTGGCAGCAGTCAACACAAGAGCCTCCACAATGAAGAGCTAGAATACTAGGAAAAAGCAGATCAGGATACTCTGATGGAAATCCTTATCGTATATACGGTAAAGAAGACTCAGAGCAAATGAACAGGCATGATAACACAACTTTGTCTCCAATCATGACACCGATAGAAGCCATTTGCAGCGGTATCAGTACATTCAATGTACAGTTGAGTTCCATATACAAGGTACATGGCACAGATGTCTATTGCTAGGTTCCAACTCAAAGTGATATATGCCAATTCCAACTATATGAGATGGCATAGACACAGGATATCTATGTGTCTGAGCAGTCGCCAAATATTTATTTTACTTAAGATGGAAAATTACTGGAAAAACATGATATTGATCATTATCAATGCTTAGATTTTGTTTAATAAATGAATTTAGTTTCCTAGTCAAAGTATTCTGTGTTTACTTTCTTATTGGGACTACTGTAGCTTTATTTTCTCCATAGACTCTCTTGTTCTCCTAGCATGACTGACAAAATGTTACAGCAAGTGGACCCTCATTTTTTATTTTAATTACAAGGGACTTCCAATTGACTAGTAGGATATCGTTTTAAATTGAAAAACTGTTGAAGTCTTTAACTATAATGATCACATTCATCCACTTTCCTTGAAAGGGAAAGCAGACAGACAATTTAAAGTCCAGTATTTGACAGAACAGATGGCTACGGATTTCTCACCAAGATAGACAGACAGAAAGACATGTCCTTGTACAACTCACACATTCTGTAGCTGGGATCTGCTGGGACCTTCCTGACTTGGCTGATGGAAGAATGAGTAGCATGTTTCATGAACACTTAGGCCCCCTTTCTTCTCAGAGGAAGGCCTGGATTCTTTCCTAAATGTACATAATATAACTGGATACTAACACTTATAGGTAAAGTTGATCCAAGGAATATCGGATTGCCTCTCGGGGAATCAGGAAGGAATTTTTTCCCCCGCTGGAGCAAATCGTTTCATGCTTTGCTGTTTTTTTTTGTTTTTTTTTTACCTTTCGCTGGATCAACTGTGGGTATAGGATTGTGCAAAATATCTCACCAAAGTAAGTACACCCCTCACATTTTTTAGATAATTTTATTATGTATTTTCATGTGACAACACTGAAGAAATCACACTTTGCTACAATGTAAAGTAGTGAGTGTACAGCTTGTATAACAGTGTATAACTTTCCCCTAAAAATAACTCAACGCACAGCTATTAATGGCTAAACCACTGGCAACAAAAGTAAGTACACCCCTAAAGTGAAAATGTCCAAATTGGGCCCAATAAGCCATTTTCCCTCCCCAGTGTCATGTGACTCGTTAGTGTTTACAAGGTCTCAGGTGTGAATGGGCAGTAGGTGTGTTAAATTTGGTGTTATTGCTCTCACTCTCTAGTCACTGGAAGTTCAAAATGGCACCTCATGGCAAAGAACTCTGAGGATTTGAAAAAAAAAGAATTGTTGCTCTACTTACCCACAGTTGATCCAGCGGAAGGTAAAAAACCCCAACAAAGCATGAAACGATCTGCTCTAGCAGGGAAAAAAAAAATCCTTCCCGATTCCCAAGAGTCAATCAGATATTCCCTGGATCAACTTTACCTATAAATGTTAGTATCCAGTTATATTATGTCCATTTCGGAAAGAATCAAGGCCTTCCTCTGAGAAGAAAAGGGACCCAAGTGTTTATGAAACATGCTCCTCATTCTTCCATCAGCAAAGTCAGGAAGATCCCAGCAGATCCCAGCTACAGTATGTGGGAGTTGTACAAGGACATGCAGATGTCGGTCTGGTATTCTTGGTGAGAAATCTGTAGCCATCTGTTCTGTCAAATACTGGACTTTAAATTGTCTTTCAAGGAAAGTGGATGAATGTGATCATTATAGTTAAATATTTCAACAGTTTTTCAATTTAAAACGATATCCTACTAGTCAATTGGAAGTTGAGGGGTGTAGTCACTTTTGTGAGATACTGGATTATATGTCTATTTTTCACTCCATGATTCGCACTCACCCCCCCCCACACAAAAATGGGGAGAAATGCCTGTGCATCATGAGCGAATACTGACCAGGCCCCCATCACCGCCGCCGCCATGTCACAATACAGGGCGGCCATCTCCCGCAAGCGCCAGGCGATCTCCTGTCACTCACAGAAGACAGAGCAGCCCCAGCAGGGGTAATGGAATACTGCCGCTTGGGCTGCTCTATCTTCTGAGTGACAGGCAGACAGGCGAATGTGATGACGTCCTCACAGTCGCCAGATACAGGTCAGGCAGCCCTGTAATGGGCACAGGTCAGGCAGCCCTGTAATGGGCACAGGTCAGGCTGCCCTGTAATGGGCACAGGTCAGGCTGCCCTGTAATGGGCACAGGTCAGGCTGCCCTGTAATGGGCACAGGTCAGGCTGCCCTGTAATGGGCACAGGTCAGGCTGCCCTGTAATGGGCACAGGTCAGGCTGCCCTGTAATGGGCACAGGTCAGGCTGCCCTGTAATGGGCACAGGTCAGGCTGCCCTGTAATGGGCACTGGTAAATATTTTAGTACACCATTTGGTTCAGAATATTTTTTTTCTTGTTTTCCTCCTCTAAAACCTAGATGCGTCTTATGGTCAGGTGTGTCTTATGGAGCGAAAAATACGGTAACTGTGAAGGAAGGGTTGATGACTGCTTGCTCTAAGCTTGTCTGAAAATTAGGGCTGTGGAAATTAACTATTAATTCCTCGATTAATCGATTAATTCTTTTGATCGATCAAAATTCTTTGGGCCTGCTGTGTCCATCTGAAGGGCTCCTTTGCTGTGCATTCATATCTGCATGCCGGAGAGACCTTATTATCTGCCACACGCAAGTGTTGTTACACTTCCCTCTATCACTTCCTTCTATCAACTTGGGATTCTACAGCCATCCACTGGGAGTTGTGATAGTTCCCTTCACGGGACATCTACATGCCAACGGACTAATGTTAGCCCCTCCTCATCTGGATTCAGCAGTGGTATCGTTGTACACATTTTTATACCAGTATCATACTTAGCTACATGTTTTTATGACTGCTTTTGATACCGTTTAGTATTACCATTTTTACAGTTTATGTAGCTACATCGATTTTATCTCCAGTGCAGTATTTATTTTGTTACCTACTTGAAGACTATAAAAGTTTTAATGCTATTCCCATCGAGCGCTGCCTTTGTGCGTTTTTTGTATCCTGCTATCGATTTTTCCAGTGGTTGGTAGCTGCACTGAATCGGCCTGCAAGGAGATCAGCTAAAAGTAGCTGGATCTATGTGCGTTATAATTAATCAAAATTAGTCGATTAATCGATTAACAAAAAAATCGATTAATCGAACACGAAAATTGTAATCAGTAACAGCCTTACTGAAAATCTTTGAGTGTGATAAGAAGCACCTTTTTCGGGTGTAAATGCCCATTATAATTTGTTTGTTGGTGACATTTTTTAAGGACTTGCAATGAGCCTCCGAATTACTTCATGAAAAGTCAAATCCCTAGCACAGCCCCCTGCCTCCTTGAATGTCATGGCCTAATTACTGTCTAATTACTGTCTATGCTGGCCCAGCTCCCCTATCCCTTCCCTCCATTCATTACCTTTTATGTACCAGCTTGGGAAAGAGTGATGGGGAATACTACAGGGTGTCCGAGTCTACTGGAACTGCTGCCATCAAAACCAAAATAGTGGTCTTGGGGCTTTTAAATGTGTACACAATGGTACCCTTACTGGGCTTGTTCCTTTGTACCAGCCTGCATTCAGGGTTGCCAAGTTTCAGTAAATTTACGAACAGTTTGTAAAATCTGTACTTTTTGCATCTGTCCTTGAATGTCCATTACAGACATGTAGGCTGCATGTCTGTAACTGATATTCATGGACAGATGCAACAATTATGGATTTTACAAACTGTTCGTAAATGTACTGAAAGTTGGCAACCCTGCCTGCATTTTCAAATCTATACTAGATAAACAGAGCCTGACTGTGCCTGGTGGCTTTGGGCAGAACAGACCTTTCATTTCCTCCAGTCTGCAGAAAACACCAATATCTGTATATTTTCAGACAGATTGATTTTTTTTCTTATCCAATATTTGTGTTTGGGACTAATCGCACTCCTTATGTACACATTAATGCATAAATCAGAGTCTAAGCTGACAAGAAAATGATTTTCAGGAAGCTGACAGTCTTCTGAACCTCATTAACATCTGTATGCACTAATCAAGTCCCAGAAGATTTTGATCTCTGCACTGCCACATATATAACTCAGCCCTGCGACTGCATCAGAAGTAATTATCGCAGCTAAAAGCAAACTAAAACGCAGCAAAAAAAATTGTAGTCCTGATTGAAACAGCTGGAAATGAAAGGGATTCATGAACGCAAGTTGATGAAGACTTTAATCCTCTCTAAACTATACAGATAATGCAGCTGTAACACCTCCAGTATAAATGCCAGATATGAATGAAGGTTTAATGAACATAAAAAGAGATACATTTATTTAGGTGGAAACTAGCGTGCTCTACCACCTCTTTACTCCTCTAAAGCTGTCCATACAGGGATCAAAATGTGTCTGGCTCAGCAGGAACCGGCCGAATTTTAAACCAAGTATGGCTGTTCCTGTTGGAGAGGAGCTGATCTAGTGATAGACTCCACTTGAATGGGATTGTCAGTATACTATTGCCCAATTTTTTTTCATATTGCAGCTTACCAGATTTTAATATGGTGGCTGTATTAGTTTCCTTTTTCCCTTTAATTTCACTTGGTGATCCAGCCAGTAAGGCTCGGTTCACACTGCCACGACTTTGAAGCAACTTTAGGGAATGCCTATGTAATCTTCCTGTAATGTCGGATCCAAATCACATTAATTAAGATGAGGATCTGACTTGGATGAGACTTCCATGCATGTCGCACCAGTGTGAACCGGGACTTAAGGAACAAATTTGTTGTAACTGCTTAACAAGTGTTAGCTGGAATTCAACTTCACTTGGTTATTAGGTCCTAAATCGGTTAGGCCTGGTACACGCTATGCATTTTTTTCCAATTTTTTCCGTTTTGATTTAAAAAACAAAAAACAAGAAACTGTCAGCTCCAGTTGGAGCCGTTGTACCAACGATCCAATGTTAGTATAGCGATCTCCCCTGCTGAGCGTTTGTGTTCTGAAAGGGGGACGCCCCCCTGGCCAGGACACTCCAGTCAGAACTCTCAGCCATTGGCTGTGAGCGCCGATTGGGAGCTGGTCGGCTGCTGTTTTTCCGGCTTGCACACGGACCGTCTGGCATACACACCGGCCGATTGTCGGCCTGGTTTTGTTGAACTGGCCAGTGTCGCCCGGCATTCGACCCCTGTGAACAGGGCTTTAGTGGATCCAACACTAGCCTCTCCCCAAATTGACAATGCTGCTGTCCATTTCTCCTCCATCCACAGTGGAGACACTCTAAGATAGGAAGTGTGTTACTTGCCAGATCACTGGGGGAAAATAAAAGGCGGGAAAAGACTAAAAAGAAAATGAATGCAGACACCACAATTAAGGATTGGCAAGCTGAAATAAAAAATTTTTTTTGGGGGGGAGGGGTTTAAATCTCCAGACTAGCTTTACCTCAACATAAAACGTACTATGGAAATGCAGTCAGTAGATTGTTCAATCTGACGCGATCAATTCAAACACATATTAAATAGGGATACAAATTCAGTTTGGAGAGCAGTACACGCTTTTTTTTTTTTTGTTCCTTTAAATTTTTCAAAACTATTTAAAACCAAATTAATATTTATTAGTTACAAAATAAATAAAAATAAACTTTCAGCAACAAGAATGCAAGACTAAAAAGGGGGAAAAAGAGACACCGGGCCACCTGCTAAGCAGCGGTAAGCAGTTTACATAAACAACAAATTCTGCGATTTGAATCTGTGTGCATAAATACACTTATATATTTGCACATAGAAGATGGTTTTTCTACATCCAATATTAAATTCTGAATGCAGGGACTGTAATTGCTACCAACAAGAGCGATTGGAAGGAGCCTATTTTTATTTTTCTGAGCCTAATCAACAAATCCCAGCAATTAGCCACTGATTGCTCATCATGCATTAAAAATGTATATTACCGTGTGCAGATCTGATGATAGTTTCTCAATAGAGGGCTTGAGGCTTTCAACAGCTTTCAGTCCGTCTTGAAAAAAGCTAGAAAGAAAAAGAGAGAGACTTGTTAAGGTGAGGTCAGACTCTGCACAGCTGATGGTATCTGGAATGCATTAATGTAAATTATGGAGCAACCAATTAAACAATAACATAAATTATCCTGAAAGCAATTTGAGAGCTGTGGCAGTTCATGTACAAACACCATTACAGCAAACTCAAAGTCAGCCTCTCAATAAAGGGGGGGGGGGGTATCTGAAGGAAGGATGTAGAGCAAAACTCCATTTTATTCACTTGTATAGAAGTGCTTAATTAAAGCGAACCTGTGTTATCAGACTAATGGCCATATATTATAAAATTTCCCTTTAGATTTACCAAAACCATATATGAGGTCAGACCTAAAAACTTTCAATGTATATGCAATCAGACAGGCGCTTGTAATTTATAGTTGAAGGTAAAGCTAAAGGAAATGGAACAAGAAAACGTCATAATGTATGGTGAGCTGAAAAGCACATTGTGACAGTGGGGTCACTTTGGACACAGGGTGAATAAAAGAAACCCCCGATATGGTCTGTGATAGCCATATTCAAGGCTGTATATACATTGTATATAGATTGGATGTATACTGTGTGTGGGGGTTATGTAATCATTGCTGTGAGGAATTAAGGTGTTTTGCCTTCTATTGTTCATTAAGTCTGTCCTTGTGTGTATTGTAAAGTGCCAGACAGACTGGCTGCCAACCCTTTGTGAGAAGATGTGTATTGTGTGGGATCTTTTGAAGCCTAGCAGACGTCAGGATGAGGTGTTGAGTCTTGGGATGTGTGGGTGGAGCTGGGCCCTTGTTCATGTTAAATCAGGTGTATTGAATTGTGTATAAAGTTGCAATGTTTCTCAATAATAAAGTCATTCCTATTACAGAAGAAGACAGAGTGCGTCTCGTTTTCTTCCAGAGGGATTGGTTCCTATGGGAAAGGGTCGTTTGGCTGTGGATATTGGTAGCGGAGTGGATGTGTGTCTAGGAGAGGGAACATCGTAAACGGCGTTTTACTCCTTGATATTGGGGTGCTGTTACATTGGTTGGCAGCGGCGGGATTTTCCCTCCAGTTCCTGGGACACTCCAAGCCACCACAGTGAATGACCAGCTATGCAGCCTGCAGGAAAGTCACGCTGAAAGACTTACTTGAGAGCCGAGATGGACCAGAGAGATGGTGATGCAGGACCCCGGTCAGTTGAAGATTTGTTTCAGCAACGAGTGCGACAGCGGTTGGCATTATATGGTGCTAACCCATCAGAGACCGCCATTCAGGAAGCCATTAGAGGCATCCAGCTGCAGGATGCACGACAAAAGAGAGAACTAGAGCGGCAACATGAGTGGAGAATGGCGGAAATACGACAATCGGAGATCGCCTACAGACAGCTGCTAGAATCTGCTCAGCAGCAGGGTGGGGCTCCCTTTGCCTGGGACTATCAGGAAATACCAGTTGACAACTCTGAAATCCTGGCTGAAGAATCAGCAGTGGAAAATCTGAAGATTGCTACCCTTAAAGCCGAAGTGGATGATATGGAGTTCCAGGGAGCTAGGGCAGTTGGCTCATCTCCCCAGCCACAGATTACAGAAGGTATGGACTTAAGGGACTGTTCAGAGGATGTTAGGGATTATGCATCGCCTGCCCAAGTACTGGCAGCAGGACAGAGTACTACAGACCCCTGCTCTACACCCGTGGCAGTTTTGGAGGCCCGAGGTGAGAAGGCGATGGTTCCTCTTTCACAGTGGATTTCAGAGATGCAGGGAGGAGAAGCAGGCCATCTCCCCCCCCCCAACAGTTAACCAGAGCAGATGGTGTGGAGTCCCCAGCAGAAGTGCTGGCAACAGGGCAGAGTGATACCCACCTCTGCCCAGCACCGGAAACCACTGTGGAGTTTCAGGGAGCCGGGGCAGTTGGCCCCTCTCCCCAGCAACAAGCTGAGGCAGTAAAGCTCTTACTCCCAGCTGAATCACTGGCAGCAGGGCAGAATGCTACTGGCATCGGCACACAACTGCCACATGAGCGGAGATCGGTGGATGGGACTGCGGTCCCCACTCACAGCAACCCAGCATTAGAGCTGGCAACAGAGCCGAGTGCCACGGGCCTCGGCTCTCAACTAACAGAAGAGGGAGTTCCTGTGGTAGTAGATGGGACTTCAGTCCTCACTGACACAACCCCAGAAAATGGTGTGACACTGAGACAGGAGGATGTCAGCCTTGCTTTGCAAGCACTGGGGGACTTCCACCTACCACAAGTGGATGGGACTTCAGTCTCCACTTGTATACCCCAGGGATGCCGGGCAGCCGACCCAGATCCCCAACAGCATGACGGACTGAGCCCAGTCACCCTGTCTTCTCCCCAGCGGCGGGTATGTTCTCTGAGAGAGGCAGAGGTTGGCTGGGTAAGTAATGCTCTGCTTGGAGCAATTCATTTGTGGTACTGGGTGGATACCAGCATTGGAAGAATGGACCCATGGACTAACTTCGGAGTAGACCCGTCTGGGGTCCCCTCCTCTGTTAGTCCCCTGCCGAAAGGGGAGATGTGTGACAGTAGGGTCACTTTGGACACAGGGTGAATAAAAGAAACCCCCGATATGGTCTGTGATAGCCATATTCAAGGCTGTATATACATTGTATATAGGATTGGATGTATACTGTGTGTGGGGGTTATGTAATCATTGCTGTGAGGAATTAAGGTGTTTTGCCTTCTATTGTTCATTAAGTCTGTCCTTGTGTGTATTGTAAAGTGCCAGACAGACTGGCTGCCAACCCTTTGTGAGAAGATGTGTATTGTGTGGGATCTTTTGAAGCCTAGCAGACGTCAGGATGAGGTGTTGAGTCTTGGGATGTGTGGGTGGAGCTGGGCCCTTGTTCATGTTAAATCAGGTGTATTGAATTGTGTATAAAGTTACAATGTTTCTCAATAATAAAGTCATTCCTATTACAGAAGACGACAGAGTGCGTCTCGTTTTCTTCCAGAGGGATTGGTTCCTATGGGAAAGGGTCGTTTGGCTGTGGATATTGGTAGCGGAGTGGATGTGTGTCTAGGAGAGGGAACATCGTAAACGGCGTTTTACTCCTTGATATTGGGGTGCCGTTACACACATCCTTCCCTCTAAAAAGAGCCCCACCCCACTCTGATCTCACATACACACTTCTGGGGGGGACCATTAAATATACTGTGTATGTATAATATATTGAATATTGTACAGGACACCAAGGATAGGTCCTGGATAAATGCTATATTTCGTCCCATATTTGGGTTGGGGTCCCTTTAGGCCTGGTTCACACCTATGCAGGTTGCAGTGGATACATATTCCAGGTGCATTTTGCGTTTTTCAATACAATTATTCATTTTTGATTCATTGAAGTCTGCGGAACCAAAAACACAACCTGCTGCAAGAAAAAATATAGGCCCTGTCTATAAAATGCACAGATGTAAAAGTGACCCATACGAAACCATGTTAAATGGACTGTAGCGTGTTTCTGCAAAACTGAAAACGCACTAAAAAATGCATAGGTGTGAACCAGGCCTTAAGGTGGATGATTTGTGTGCAGTTAGGTGAGAAAGAAACTCCAACCCCAATTATGGGAACTCAGGTCCTGAAAGGGCTAAACCTACCTCCAGGAAGAAGCCATTGAAGACAGGAGGCTCCTAGAGCAGGGGTGGAGTAGTGCAGAGTTAGGAGTGTTTGGAGAGCTGCATAACGGTTGGGAGCTGCCTAAAAGTGCTCAGGCTGGACTTTACTTCCTGTAAGTAAAAACCTTGTGTGGCTGATATTTTGTGGAGAAATAAAGCCATTTTCATTTACTGCTTAAAGTGTTGTTTTGCTTGCCTTGAGAAGAATAAAGACTTTGTTTATTCAAAAATGGCTTTGTGTATGGTCTGACTCCTGAAGCACTACCTTAGTTGCCAATGGCTCCAGTTGCTACCTCTCTGTCCTGTGGGGAGAGAGAGATCAGAGAGAGAGTCACTGCTCTTGGGTACAGCCCTGGATCAAAATCGGGCTCAGGTAAGTATTTAAGCGGGGGCTGGGTAAAAGAGTACCATTTAAAAGGTTTTATACCTCAATACAGAAAATGCATTACAGGTAAAAAATAAAATAAAATTAGCCCTTAGGACCCCTTTAATGCATTACATGCTGGAATTCATTAATTGTGTACTGGCATTTATGGGCACAGGGTGGCTAGTCTTGGGTAAAAATATCCTTAAAAAGCCCTTCTAGATACAGTGCCTTAGAAAGGTATTCATATCCCTTGAAATTTTCTACATTTTGTCACGTTACAACCAGAGAAGCAGCCAAGAGGACCATGGTAACTCTGGAGGAGCAGCAGAGATCCACAGCTCAGGTGGGAGAATCTGTTCACAGGACAACTATTAGGCTTAATGTACAAGGGACGTTTAACCTCTACTACACAATTTAACTTGACAGCTAGCAACTGTTTAAAAAACACCCGTTGTGCCACGTTTACATGCCGCGTTTGCATCTAGAAGCGTTTTTACATTGAAGTCAAAAATGTTTTTCCATTAAAAACGCCTATAAACGAAACACGGCTAAACGCGAGTTACCTGGTTTAAAAGCTGTTGCAGGCATTTGGCATTTCAAATGCCTCTGAACATCCATCCTGAACGCATTTTTTTGCTTTTTAAAAAATGCTTTTAAACTCAACTGCCTAGAAATGACTATAAACGACTCTGTGTATGTGTACTGATAAGATAACATAGAGGAGAGTTCAGGGGCAGCTGAAAAAGATGCCCAACTGCTCCTAAACATCCGTTTACCAGCAGCAGTGTACATGAGGTTTTAGTCGCACACACCACAAATATGTCCTGTATGCAAGAAAAAAACCATAAGAAGTCCCGTTTGCAGTTTATTAGAAGCCATGTGGAGGGACACAGCAAGCATGTGGAAGAAAGTGCTCTGGTCAGATGAGACCAAAATTGTTTTTTTTTGGCCTAAAAAGCAAAATGCAGAAATGGTTGGATACAATTTCTAAATTAATGTGCTTTAAAAGTACACAAAAATGCTGAGGTTCCTAATTCCAACTGTTTATATTATGTAAAATCCATGAAAAATCTTTTTCAAAATGGGTGTGAAAGGTATGCAAACCCAGGACTTTAAGAGCAAAAGTCTCAACATTGCAGTCTTTAAGAGGTAAAATAAACCAAAATCATTAGCAACCAAATCTTCTCAGGTGCACTGATCCTCCTCTGCCAGGGTACCCCTCGCCCACTAGCGCTCCTGGCTCCTTCCTCCTGCCGAGTGCCCACCATAGCAAGCTGCTATGCATGCTCTCGTTCGGGCTCACTCTTGAGCCACGCTCTGTGTGTCCACCGGCCTGCCCCCACACAATGTGATTGATAGCAGTGGTAGTCAAAAGCTCTGGCTGCGGTCTCTGAGCCTATTAGAAGAGAGAGCTCACGTGTGCAGTGCTGGATCAAGATCGGGCTCAGGTAAGTATTTGATTTTTAAAAGTATAAGGCTTCATGTACACTGGCAGCAACTAAACTTGAGTTTAGGCATGCTTGGCGTGTTGTTGCCAAAGCTCCTAAACTCAACTTCGAAAAAGCCTATGTGTCAATGTACACATGGGCTTCTAGGAGAATGGGAGGAGCTGGCATGGTTAGGGGAGCTTCAACCTCCCGCCTCACTGTCGGCCGCAGGAAAACACAAAACATGGCCTAACTGCTGCACAATCGAGGCACGACTTTGCAGCGTTTTGCATTTTCCAATGGCCGCGGTAAATGTAGGCAGGGTGTACATGAAGCCTAAGGGAAGGGGGGTGGGGGATAGGGGAGGGAGCTGCACTCAGAAGTTTTTTTTACCTTAATGAAGAGATTGCTGAACTAAACCTCCCTATCCTTTACAGCAGGAGTGCCCAACCTTTTGAAGAGCGAGGGCCACTTAAGCGACTTGGTAACCGGTCGCGGGCCACAGTGAGTGGAGCGGGTGGATGGCATGTCTGTGTCTATGCAGAGCGGACACGGCCCACTATACTTTTTAGCGGATCGTATTGGAGGTAGGACACAAGTCAGTTTATGTCTGCCACTACTTAGAGGTGAATGGAGGGTCCAATTGGTCGGACTGTCGAACTGACCATGTGAAAGAAGCCCAAGGCTGCTTTCACACTGATGTGCTGCGGTTTACCCGCACCGCAGGTGCAACGCAGTGTACCTTTGGCTTTCCTGCACTTTGCAATAGACTTCTATTATATTCTGCAGGTTTGGTGCACTTTCAGAAAGCTCACCAAACTCGCAGGTAATAACAGAAGTCTATGGCTTAGTGCAGGCAACCCGCAGGTAAACTGCTCTGCACCTGCGGATCAGTTTTAAAGCAGCCCAGTAACCACTGCAGAAAAGATATGCCTATATATACACTGATTTTATTAATAAACTGACCTCTAATAACAGTATTCTATTCCATCCCAGAGCAGGAGGTCGCGGGCCACATCAGAGGGCTCCGCGGGCCACTGGTTGGGCACCCCTGCCTTACAGCCATGGAAGCTGCCTTTTAAAGCCTCAGTTTGATCTGCTGTTGTAGTGCTGCACATGTGATCAAATATGACACAGCCTCCTTTGAGAGTACTGTACATGCATCTATGACATTTATCATTCACGGCATGCTTTAAATGTAACCGTTTGAGGGACACTGTTAAATAGCTTGGTTTAGGTCCGCTTTAATATAACTCCCATTTGTTCATCACTTGGAGGGAGTGTCCCTCTTTCAGATGCAAAGCCCCCTGTCCCCCCTTTCCACATTTTAGTCTGATGTGTAGACTAATATAGAAAAAGAAAAAGAAATCTAAAACACACTTCCTTATCCAGGCTCTAAATAGATGCATCTGTTATTTTGGAAAGTGGTGAATAGGAGCACTTGTGGGTTTAACCAACCGCTTTTGCTAAATAATTCTCAGTGGTCCACTTACCAGGGTGTTCCCTTTGGGTATATACTTTTTGTACTAAATGGTGTCTCTTTCCATCTCAAACAGCTGGAAGTGTGCAAAAAAAAAGAAAATATACTTTTTTCTTATTGTAGCTGGTTCCAGGGGGAGGCTAGGTGTGGATGTTGGTCCCTAGGCTCTTGATTCCAATCGTGGATAGATATTTAATAAAAGGTATAGGATTTATAGTAGAAAGACCTTATACATATATATCTACTGTATTTTTTGCTTGCATATTTATTGTGACTTACAGTTTTCACAAAACCTGAAGAAGTGGGGTTGAAGACCCATTAAACACATTGTGAGTCATCATATTACTCCCTCCTACCAGACTATTTTATATCAAGGAGCCAAGATATGTCAAGTGGAGGTGGAGGAATAACGATATATTGTGAATACATATTTAAAAGGATCTTCATGTATTATTTTATGTATTGTAGGTCAGTATACACAAAATACAACTGTTAAGCATAATTTGCAATATGTTTTATTGACTTTACAATAAACGGTTGAATTTTTAACAGTATGGCATGTGTATTGCACTACTAGGCACCATTTATAGTCCAATAATTCTAGAAAATTGGCTTGGTTACTTTACTGGACATCAATAAGAAGAGATATAGAGTTATAGTCACTAGTGAAGTATATGCTTGTAAATAACTAGGAGATGGCAGTGGCTAGCTAAGAGTTAACCACACAGCCCTGGGCATATGAAGATGCAGCAGGCACAGAGGGTACACAGCTGCTGGATCCTGCCACTTGCTGCCAGTCCACAGTGACTAATGTAGCCGCACACAGCAGAGCACTCCAAAAAATCGTTTAGCAAATTAGTTTTCTCCACTGATTCCTTTGGCCGCGGTGTGCTGTAAATCAAAGATACCGTAATCCGATTATCAGATCCATTTATGTGATTAGATTTTCAGGTTAGAACTTCTGCTGCAGAATTGAATTTGCTAAAAGCCAATGACAATTGGAATGGAGGGGTGGATGTAATCAAAGAGTAAATGTTTTGGGGGCAAAAGAGGCTGGAATGTGCTTGACATTACATTAACATTGACAGTAATACAGCGTATTGATGAGCATTAGTAATGGTGCACTGAATATACCCCTGGGGCAGAGAGTGTCCTGATCAATTTTCATTAGCAAACCGGCAGCAAAAAATAATTATATATCACCTTCAAATCATAACACTAAAGCAAAATTAAAGAGCAAAACCAGACCAACAGGGAAATAAGCAGTTGGTATATTTCTACAAAACATACTAACAAAAATCTGTTGGTACCCTTAAAGCTTATTAAAACAATATCTCATTCCTCTTGAAAAGTGACAAAATGAAAAGCAATTGTCTCATGTAGACCTGTATGCCTATGGTATGTCATAGTAAAGCAAAGAACATGTAAAAAAATAAAGATGATTGCTTTTTGTACAAAGATATTCCAACATGGCCTAGAAAAATGTGTTGTATTATAATCTCAGTGATATTTCAAACCAACTGTTTTCTGTAATTAATATTGCACATCTTCAATCTTGCCATCAGTCAGCCTATTTCAGGGGTGCCCAACCCTTTGAAGAGCGAGGGCCACATGAGCGACTTGGTAACCAGTCGCGGGCCACAATAAGTGGAGCGGATGGAAGACAGATCCGTGTCCGCTCTGTATATGCAGAGCGGACACGGACACAGCCCACTCTACTCTGTGGGCCCTCCCATACGATCCAACCAGATGGAAGGGGACAGATCCCCTTCTGTTTTTTTTTTTGTGGATTGGATTGGAGGTAGGTGGGTGCAAATGGACACAAGTCTGTTTACATCTGCCGCTCCATAGAGATGAATGGAGGGTCTGTGTGGGTTGAATCAATCATGAAATGGGCCTAAGGCTGCTTTCACACTGCTGTGCTGCAGTTTACCTGCACTGCAGGTCCAGCGCAGTGGACCTGTGGCTTTCCTGGGTTAGCTGCCCTTTGCCATCAAGATCTATTATATCCTGCAGGTGTGGCACACTTTCTGAAAGCACACCAAACCCGCAGGTAATAACAGAAGTCTATGACTCAGTGCAGGTAACCCGAAGGTGCATTGCGCTGCACCTGCGGATCAGCTTGAAAGCAGCCCATTAACCACTGCAGAACAGATATGCCCAAATATACACAGTTTTTAGTAATAAACTTTAATAACAATCTTCCATTCATGCATCCCCTGCTGTTGCTGTCCCAGGCAGATAGCATTTGGTATCACTCCACTTGTGACAGGAGCGGGCGCTATACAGGAAGCATAGGCTTATGTGGCTCTGCTCCCTCTGCAGCCGCTTGGTTCCTCTACCACTGGCTTCATTCAGAACACTGATGCTCTGGGATGGCGGGTCAGCAACCTGCGATCTGGGCTTGCGACCCTGCTATGCCAAAGCAGAAGGTCGCGGGCCACATCAGAGGGCTCCGCGGGCCACTGGTTGGGCACCCCTGGCCTATTTATTTGGAGAAAAGTAGTCACAGTTTGGTATCATCATATGCACCACACTGAACATGGACCAGAGAATGCGAGGGAGTGAGTTGTCTGAGGAGGTCAGGCAGAAAATTATAGAACACCACGTCAAAAGTAAAGAACTATCTTCAAGCAGCTTGATGTTCCTGTAACTACAGTTACAAATTTTAAGACATTTAAAGAGGAGCTCCAGGCTCCCTCCATAAAATTAAAAGTCAGCAGCTACAAATACTGTAGCTGCCAACTTTAAAAATAAGGACACTCACCTGTCCAGGGATCCAGTAGTGTCCTCGCCCAAGCAGATTCTTCAAGCTGCTTCAGGTGTAGGCTCTGGCATCTTGACTAAAGGAAACCGGCAGTGAAGCCTTGCGGTTTCACAACCGGATTTCCAACTGCACATGCGCAAGTTGCGCTGCGCATTGTGAATGGTTCAGCAATCTTCTGGGACCCGTGATGTGTCCCAGAAGACTGCGGGGGAAGGAGGGGAGGCTGAACTTCCAGCTCAGATCGCCGTGGCAGGTACCCGCAAACAAGCATGACTTCCCCTTTTGGGTGGAGCTCCAGTTTAGGGTCCACAGGATTGTAGCCAACTTCCTCAGATGTGACCACAAGAGGACCCGTGAATAAAGGATATTGTGAATGGTAGACAAAGAGCCAAGAAAAACTTCAAAAGATATACAAGCTCAACTTCAAGGTCAAGGAAGACCAGTGTCTGATTGCACCCTCCATCACTTTTTGAGTGACAGTGGGCTCAAAGGAAGAAGACCTAGAAGGTCTAAAAAGCTATACTGGAATTTGCTAAAATGCACATGACAAGACTCGATGGGGGGGGGGGGATTTTCTAAAACTGACACACACACAGAATCGGGTTCAGATGTGCATAATAACCAGACAGCTTCTAACTTCAGCTTGTTCAATTGAGCTTTGACAATAAAACCTAGAAGCTGATTGGTTACTATGCCCAGCTGCACCATATTCGTTGTGCACCAGATTTAGTAAATCTCCCCCAATGCTCCAGGGAGAATGTCCTTTGGACAGATACAAAACTGGAGTTTTTTGGCAAATCACATCAGCTATATCAGAAAAAAGAACAATGAACCTACTGTGAAACATGTAGGATGCACCCCCAGGTTATGGGGTTGTTTTGCCATGTTTGGCATGGGGTGCCTTGGCTTTCTGCAGGACGCAATGAAATCTAAAGACCATCAAGGCATTCTGGAGTGAAACCAACTGTCCAGTGTCAGAAAGCTCTGTCTAAGTGCCGGTTCACACTAGTGATATGCGGGAACCAGCGCAATTCCAGTGCAGATTCCCACTTCACATATGACTCACAGGCAGTCCACACCACTCTATGCAAAGCGCTGCGGGTGTCAATAGAAAATTAATGACACCCCCAGATCGGTTCACATATGGCAGTGCAAACTGTCAAAATGGTGCAGGAATCGGATCGCATGGGTGCAAAGTATGGCTGAATTCTCATCACATCGCATGTGATCTGCACAGCAGTGTGGTGTGAATCACATGCGATGTAGTCTCTGGTCATGGGTCACTTAACAGGATAATGACTCGAAGCAAATAATTAGAAGCCTCCTGGAATGGCTAAAAACAAAGCACTGGACGAATGTGATGTGGATTTCTAGAAACCCTCTTCTTAAAGGACACTAGCTGACATTATCATAACAAACCTTTACAACCCCTTTAAGGGTTTAAGTGTTTGCCTCCAGTTGTTATTTAATGGATGCTTATAAAACTATTTTACGAAGCATTCATGATCCTATAACTGAATATGTACACATTCGTTCTGCGTAACCAGGTGTCATTTTTTCCGGAGACTCCAACAGTTATTGTTTTCATGCCCCCCAAACACTTTGTTTTCTACAGAGCCCAAGAGAATATTACTAATAATCTTAGACCCACAAAAACAGCATACAAAATACTATGGGGCTCCAAATCATAATTTGCATGCTTAGGCAAAAATGGTCATTTCTGTGGGCATTGCTGTGTAATAAAAGGGACACTACAGTATTGTGGTTTCTCAAATGACTAGAATTGAATGTTGTACATCATATTTATTATTTGAATAAAATAATAAAAAAAAAGAATATAGTTGGTGCTTCAGTGTGTTGTGCATCCTGATCTGTATAATAACAGAACCCACCAATAGTACTTGGCATCTGCCAGTCAAAACTGAAGATCTGGCTGCCACCCTCTGCGTCAAGAAAGGAGGAGAGGGGGTCCCTCCTCTGAGATATTCAGTATTGTGTATGTGTGCATAACCTCAGATCATGCTATTATAATTTAAAGCTCAGTAGTAACCCACCAATCTGTAAGCTCAGAGAAGTGGACTCGCACTTGTCATCTGCTGGCTTCAAAAATGATCCATATGAGATTTTTATCTGCAAAATTGACCCAGGTTCACACTGGGCTGCGGGAGTGAAGCCGTGCGAGTTCAGCTGAACTCGCACGATTTCACTCCCGCTTGTCAGTCCCGATTCCGGCTGCGATTACAGAGACAACTGTGCAGGTTTCAGCACAGATGTCAATGTAAATCGCAAAAGGTAGTACAGAAACTACTTTTTGAAATTGGTGCAGCGCCGCAGATGCGGCGTCGCACCGATTAGGACGGTACCATTGCCGGCAAATGCCGCCGATTTGACATGTCAAATCACACCAGTGTGAACCAGGGCTTAAAGTGATATTCTTTTTTTGCGATTTCAGCATTCCGGTTAAACCTTTACATCGTCTGCCCCTTCCTCATTTATTAAAGCGATTGTAAAGGAAAAATTGACAAGGAAAAATGGAAAGATGAACCCAGGTTTACATAAATATACACAGGTACACCAATTTTCATGATTTCTACTGAAGTGAAATTGATTTTGAGTATACCAACTGGATTCAGTTTTGGATTTGCTATCCTTGTACTGGGTGTATATATTATCTATAAAAAAAAAAAAAAAGAAGGTTTTGGGTGCACAAAAGGACGACATCTATAATCACACTTGCAGATGGTAATAAAGGGATGCCAAATTCCATTCCGAAGCGGCACAGCTTTCTTTCAGATGCTGTGCCGTGACCCCATGTAGCAGTGTGAGCCATGCAGGTGTGCCTTGTACAGGCTCCGTCTTTGGACATTTAATTAGATAGCACTGTGACAAATCTGCAGTAATATGCTACAGTCAGACTCTTCTGTCATCAGTCTTCACTCCAAGTGTGATTTGCCTTATTAGACATAGTAATTACAAGCTATGGTTAAGGGGTTTTGTGCATGAAATTGGTAGGCACTTGATTGCGGTTGTGTGCATGTTCTGTAATTAAATCACAGGTGGCCGCAATCATAAGAACAGTTTATGCCTGTTGCTGCAGTGATCGGCTCTTTACCTCCAGCAACTACAGACAAGCTCACGTCGCTAATATTTAAAGGGCAAGCCTACTCATAACATGTTAGATGTGAATGTATCTTGGCTTAAAAAGAGAAAGTATGGCCAAAGCCATACTGGGTCACAGAAGTGCACCTATTTCTGCACTCCTGTGACCCAGAGTCAGCCTGCGGTCAGCTGATGTCACAGAGCCAGTCCAGGCTCTGCAAGGATCCTGATTTTAAGGTGGGGATCCACCCAGACGCCTGACCAGCAACTGACTCAGCCTTTCAGTGCCCTTCTGAGAGTTAGAGTCAGCCACTCCTACCCACTCCACAAAGTCCAGCGCTCCAGTGAGCAGAGAGCAATGACCGACAGTCACCGCTCTCTGCTTAGCGACAACTGAGAACTTTGCAATCGGCAGTCATATGATCGCTCAGTTCTGGCTTAGAGCTGGCAGGGGACAGATTCAGCATCAGACTAATGCTGCAGCCATATGGGTGAATGTTTGTTTATTTTACTATCCCACTCTTCTTCCTTAACCCCTTCCTTACTGGGCACATATACCCCCTTCCTGCCCAGGCGAAATTTCAGCTTTCGGCACTGTCACGCTTTGAATGACAATTGCGCAGTCGTGCGACGTGGCTCCCAAACAAAATTGACGTCCTTTTTTTCCCACAAATAGAGCTTTCTTTTGGTGGTACTTGATCATCTCTGCGGATTTTATTTTTTGCGCTATAAACAAAAAAGAGTGACAATTTTCAAAAAAACACAATATTTTTTGATTTTTGCTATAATAAATATCCCAATTTTTTTAAAAAAATATATATTTTTTTTCCTCAGTTTAGGCCGATAGGTATTCTTCTACATATTTTTGGTAAAAAAAAAAAAAAATCGCAATCGGCGTTTATTGATTGATTTGCGCAAAAGTTATAGCGTTTACAAAATAGGGGGTAGTTTTATGGCATTTTTATAATTTTTCTTTTTTTTTTACTAGTAATGGCGGCGATCTGCGATTTTTTTCATGACTGCGACATTATGGCGGACACTTTTGACACTATTTTGGGACCATTCACATTTATACAGCGAACAGTGCTATAAATATGCACTGATTACTGTATAAATGTGACTGGCAGGGAAGGGGTTAACACTAGGGGGCGAGGAAGGGGTTAAATGTATGCCCTGGGAGTGATTACTACTGTGGGGGGGAGGGGACTGACTGGGGGAGGTGACCGATCTGTGTCCCTATGTACAAGGGACACAGCATCGGTCTCCTTTCTCCCTGACAGGACATGGATCTGTGTGTTTACACACACAGATCCATGTCCTTGTCTCTGTACCGGCCGATCGCGGGTACCTGGTGAACATCGCGGCCGCCAGGCACGCGCATCGGCATTACAGTGACGCGCCGGGCACGTGCGCGCGCCCCCCAGTGGCCGGAGGAGCGGAGGCCGTAAAAAGACGGCCTCCCGGCATTTAAGAACCACCTTGCATCCGTACATAGTCGTACGGCGGGCGCGAGGTGGTTAAAGTGATATTAAACGCTCATTTTTTACACAGTGAGACAATCAGGAGATGGAGGGGCGGGGTTGAGCTGCAGCTCCGTGTGTGAATGGACACACTGTGGGTTGGGAGTGCGCCTGCTTGGATGCCCCCCAGAACAAGCTGCAAGGAGGGAGAAGCCAGGGGCGCCGACGTGGGACCCAAGAAGAGGAGGATTCAGCCTGTGCTGTGCAAAGCCACTGCACACAGCAGGTAAGTATGACATGTTTGCTTTTTTTTTTTATTTACAAAATTTTGGTCTCATCACGCCAAATGACTTTGTGCCAGAAGGTTTGAGGCTTGTCTCTGTGCTGTTTGGTGTATTGTAAGCGGGATACTTTGTGGCATTTGCGAAGTAATGGCTTTCTTCTGGCGATTCAACCATGCAGCTCATCTTTCTTCAAGTGCCTCCTTATTGTGCATCTTGAAACAGCCACACCACATGTTCTCAGAGAGTCCTGTATTTCACCTGATGTTATTTGTGTTTTTTTCTTTGCATCCCGAACAATTTTCCTGGCAGTTGTGGCTGAAATTTTAGTTGGTCTACCTGACCTTGGTTTGGTTTCAACAGAAACCCTAATTTTCCACTTCTTGATTAGAGTTTGAACACTGCTGATTGGCATTCTCAATTCCTTGGATATCTTTTTATATCCCTTTCCTGTTTTATGCAGTCCAACTACCTTTTCCCCCACAGATCCTTTGACAATTCTTTTGCTTTCCCCATGACTCAGAATCCAGAAACGTCAGTACAGCACTGGATGAAAGCTGCAAGGGTCTGTCAGGTGTCCAGAAACTCATAGACCTTTTATAGACACACACACTAATTACAAGCAAACACATCACAGGTGAGGTTGATTACCTTTAATAGCCATTCAAACCCCTTTGTGTCAACTTGTGTGCATGTTATCAGACCAAAATCACCAAGGTATGTAAACTTTTGGGTAGTTTCTGTTGTGATTATGATGCATGTAAACTTATGAACACAACTGTGGGTGTGTGTATTGTCGTAGTGTGGTACCCCACCAGTGTATGAATACAGGATTCTCAACCAGGCAGGTTGAGGGGCTCCAGGGTATTTGCTTGTTTGGGAGGAAACTGGCTTTTCAGTTTCCCCATGATTTACTAAAGTCCACTTTGGGACCTGGAGCCTGGGGATTTCTTAGAGATCCGGGTGGGATGAAATCCCCCAGTCCTGAATCCGGGTTTTGAGACTCAACGGCACACTGATTGTTCAGGTGTGTGTGGGCCTGATAGTAGAGTCAGGACTAGCATTCTGGGCTCCACCCTCCCGACGAGTGCAGGTGTGCACTGGGGAAGCCATAGAGTGCTTGTGTGCACAGTGGAAGCCAGAGACCCAAGTCTGAGGAACAGAGCAGTGAGGGGCTGCTATCTAAACGGATGGTCTTTGCAAGGGAATAGTCTGTAGGAGACATACAAGAGCCTGAAGTGGAAGGCCTGAGCAGCACTGCAGTATGTATAAGCCAGGAGGCTGAATGTCATGTTATTGATGAAAAGGAGTGTTGAAACCCCTGCGAGGGAAACCTTTGATTTTGTTTTGAACTTCTTTTAATAAAAATGGGCAAACAAAGCCCTTAAAAAGAAGGACCAGCGAGTGGCGGTGTCCTTCAAGCTCTACACTTGATGCTAGTCCTTCACAGTATGTATGTATACATACATATACACACACACACACACACACACACACACACACACACATGGGACATGTATATCAATGCAAAAAAAAAGTTTTAAAAAAAATGCAGTTTTTTCAGGAGCAGTGATTTTAATAATACTTAAAGTGAAGAAACAATAAAAGTGAAATATTCCTTTAAATTTCGTACCTGGGGGGTGTCTATAGTATGCCTGTAAAGTGGCGCATGTTTCCCATGTTTAGAACAGTCCATGCACAAAATGTCATTTCTAAAGGAAAAAAAGTCATTTAAAACTACTCGCGGCTATAATGAATTGTTGGGTCCCAGCAATACAGATACAAGTCATTGAAAAAAATGGCATGGGTCCCCCCCCCCAGTCCATTACCAGGCCCTTTGGGTCTGGTATGAATATTAAGGGGAACCCCGAATCAAAAAAAAAAATTCCTGGGGGTCCCCCCAAATTTCATACCAGGCCCTTCAGGTCTGGTATGGATATTAAGGGGAACCCTGCCCCAATTTTCTTTTTTTTTAAATGGCGTAGGGGCCCCCTCAAAATCCATGGCAGGCAGGCTGCAGGAAAAGAGGGGGGGACGAGAGAGCAACCCCCCCTCCTGAAAAGTAGCACAAGGAGCAAATCAGTTGTACTGAAATGCTTATGTGCTAACAAGGAATATGCTGATTGGAGGGGAAGAAGCAGAGTGGGTGAGAGGCAAGTTTAACAGGAAGGACAAGATCTGTAAAGTGTTATAGTTATAACTAGAAGTTATTTCTCACCATCTAAAACTGAAATGTATTATTTTCAATATTTTTCATAAAGTGTTATTTGTCAAGAGCATTATTTAAAGACGTCCAGCCTGAGCTTTTTAGGCTGGGCTTCTCCTCTGGGTCACAGGTGTGCAATTCGTTTTGCACTCCTGTGACCCGTTTTCAGCGGAGAGCGGTCTGAAGTCCGCTCTCCGCTAACGTCGCTGCCATCAGTCAGGGCAGCGCGTCATCACGACTTCCAAGTCGGGATCCGCCAGCTGCCCTGATTGATGGCAGTCTCAGCGAGCCGCTGATACAGCCTCTTCCTGCCCCTCCACTGCTCGGCGCTCCAATGAGCGTTGAGAAGCAGGGAGGAAAGCCGCTGACTGACAGTCAACGGCTTTCCTCTCGGGGATCTGTGAGAACCGAGCCATCGGCAATGTTCGGTGGCTCGGTTCTCAGTGCAGGGACGGCGGGGGACAGATGGAGCATCGGTCTGATGCTCCATCCACCGAGGCAAGTATGAATCTAAAAAAAAAATTTAACCCATACTTCTCTTTTAAGCCATTAATTTTTCAGTTCACTCAAGTTTTACCTGGGAAAAAATAAATCAAAAATATATCAAAAAAATCAATAAAAACAAACAATATTAATATGATTTTTAACCATTTATAATACATCATTATCACAAGATAAATAAAAAAATGTTTAGAACTTTTAGAAAAAGGTGTGCCTGATAGATAGAGGGAAGGCGGACAAACTAACATGTCTAAAATGCATCAATATTACCATGAAAATTCAATACCATTTTCTGAAAAAATACCATTTTGAGCTATTCTAGCAATTGCCTTTCCCATGCGCATTGTTCCATTATTTCATACACAGTTTTAAATTGCTCTCATTGTTGGCTTCTATATGTCAGATGTTTTTTTCCCCCTTCTCTCTGTAAAATGGTGAGACACCTTCAGAATCTATTGTCTATCAGTCTTAAAAGAGACAGAAACATTCTTACAAGCTGTGCATTTTGCTCTCATTTTTTCCCCATTTTAGTGAATTTATATTGAGTATATAACAAAAATAAAATAATAATCTTAAGAAGTATACCAATCAGCCATAACTTTATGACCATCCACCTAATGTTAAGTAGATAAAACAGCCCTGACCCATAGAGGTATAGATGCCACTAGACCTCTGAAGGTATGCCATCAGTAGCAGATCCTTTAGGTCCTGTAAATTGCAAAGTGGGGCCCTCCATGGATTGGACTTATTTTTCCAGCACATCTCAAAGATACTTGATAGATTGATATCTGGAGTACTTGAAGGCAAATTCAACACCTTGAATTCCTCAAACCATTCATGAGCCATTTTTGCAGTGTGGAAGATCACATTATCATGGTGAAAGAGGCCACTGCCACCAGGGAATACTCTTTCCATGAAGGGGTGAACTTGGTCAGCTACCATATTTAGGTAGGTGGTATGTGTCAAGTAACATCCACATGAACGGCAGGATCCAAGATTTCCCAGCAGAACATTGTCCAAAGTATCACTGCCTCCACCAGCTTGCTACATCCCATACCACATCCTAGTGCCATCTCTTCCCCAGGTAAGCACCCAGCAATCCAATATGATGTAAAAGAAAACGTGATTCATCAGACCAGGCCACCTTCTTTCATTGCTTTGTGATCCAGTTCTGATTCTCATATATCCAATATAGGCACATTTGTCTGTGGACATGGATCAGCATAGGCAACCTGACCGGTCTATGGCTATGTAGCCCCATAGGGTTAAGATTTTAAAAGGTTGCACTTGGCCACAAATTACAAAGATGTAAGAACCTGGTGCACAAATTGATCCCAAATAAGAGCTCAAATGCGCATAAACAGGATCACATCTAAGGGTTGGTTATCAGCTGGCCTCAGAAGGTTAGGATGGATCCAAGCTCACGTCACTCACAGCATGTTATAATAAAAGCAATAGAGAGGGCTCGTGCATTAACGTATATACCACCATTTATTGAAAACAAAAATGCACTTACAACACAGTTGCTTGTATAAGGCAGACAAACATCAGTAGTGCACGACTGCCTGCAAAATGGTCCGTGCGTGTTGACGTCATGCTACTGACTCCTACCCAACGTGTTTCCTCTCAGAAGGCATCGACTGGGAATGGAGACTATGAACTTAATGCAAGGACATTATATGAACTGTTGGAGCATTTTTTTATATGGACTTTTAAACACACGTTCAATCAATTGTATTTGTTGGAGCACAATTTAACTATATGAATTCTGGAATTAATTGCACTTATCTCTCTCTCTCTCTCTCTCTCTCTCTCTCTATATATATATATATAAGCACTTTTCATTATTGCACATAGCATATAAAATTATGGATTGTTAAAAAAAATTGTGAACTAATAATGTTTTGCCATTTTAGTATAATGGTTTATTTTATAACATTTTTGGGTATATTTATTTTCACAATTTTATTAGATCACTTATGATGAATTAATGGAACAGCGCACCATTACATGGTTATATATGTAGCCCCATACACAACAAACTGCAATTCCCATTTTTTCTGCTTACATGCTGCCTTACTTGCTCACGCCCCTTTTCATGGGAAAAACGTTTTTCCTGGAGTTCAGCTTAAACCCTTGACGTGTGAGGACAGCCCCACTGTGCAGGTACCTTTTTATTTTATGTAGAGTTCAGTTTTCTTTGGCTAGAGTACACAGAAGGGTTTTCACCTTAATAGAAGGCATTACATGGGCCAGAATGCATACAAGGGCCAGTTCACATCAGATGCAGTTCCATTTTTTCTGCACCAATACAGTCATTTCCGGTCAGTTTACGGTCAGTTTCTGCACCGAAAACTGACTGCACTGGTGTGAAATAGAGCATTTGGAATACATGGAAAACACTGTGCATGCATTTTTAGTGCAGAAAAAATGCACACGGAACTGCTAGTACTTAGGCTTTAGATCCACTTTAAGGGGAGATATGATCATAATAGACAATTATTTCAATGGGGACTGTATCGTTGGGAGAAAACTATTTAAAGTGGTTGTAAAGGCTCAAGGTCTATACACAAAGGTAAAAAAAACTTCTGTAATCAGCAGCGCCACCAGCCCCCCTAGTACTTACCTGAGCCCCATCCTAATCCAGCGATGTGCACGAGAGCAGCGGCTCTGCTGGGTCTCTTCCTCCTCACTGACTAAAACAGCAGCGGGAGCCAATGAGGGGGGTGGAGCCAGGCTGTGCTCCATGTGTAAATGGACACACAGAGCAGCAGCTCGGGAGTGAGCTTGTCTGGGTGCCCCCATAACATTAGTAAGACCTCATCTGGAATATGCAGTTCAGTTTTGGGACCCAGTTCTCAAAAAGGATATCAGGGAACTGGAGAAAGTGCAGAGAAGGGCAACCAAACTGATAAGAGGCATGGAGGAGCTCAGCTATGAGGAGAGATTAGAGGAACTGAATTTATTCACTCTTGAGGAGATTAAGGGGGGATATGATCAACACGTACAAATATATAAGGGGTCCATATTGTGAACTTGGTGTTGAGTTATTCCCTTTACGGTTAACACAAAGGACAAGGGGGCAGGCACTCTTTGCGTCTACAGGAAAAGAGATTTCACCTCCAAATACGGAAAGGTTTCTTCACAGTAAGAGCTGTGAAAATGTGGAATAGACTCCCTGCAGAGGTGGTTCTGGCCAGCTCAGTGGATTGCTTTAAGAAGGGCCTGGATTCTTTCTTAAATGTACATAATATAACTGGGTACTGACATTTATAGGTAAAGTTGATCCAGGGAATATCCGATTGCCTCTCGTGGGATCAGGAAGGAATTTTTTCCCCTGCTGTAGCAAATTGGATCATGCTCTGCTGGGTTTTTTTTGCCTTCCTCTGGATCAAGTGTGGGTATATGGGATTGTACGATATATATATTTTTTTTTATGGTTGAACTGGATGGACTTGTATCTTTTTTCAACCTGACTAACTATGTAACTATAACAAGCTACTTGCTATGGGGGCCAGGAACACCGGGCAGGGGACCCGAGAAGGGGAGGATTTTTTTTCATGGTCTGGAGTTGGGCTTTACTGCATGCTACTTGGTGTGAACATGTATTTTAATAATGGTAAGAGCACAAAGCATTCTGTATATATAGGGTCCTGTTTCACTCTACTGCAGGTGCAAAGTAGCAAAAACATAAAATTAACAGTATATACGGTATTACAATATGGCAGCTTTGACACTTCTACATTGTTTGAAAACAGAAGTATGACGGAGAAGATGTAGACCCAACTGTTGTAGGATCATTAGGGCCATCTATATGAAATGTTCTTTCCCGACAACCTGTTAGATCAGCATTGATTGCCAAGAGTGTATTGTCTACATAATTTCTCTAGTAAGCATTTCCTATTATTAATAGAAATGTGTTTTCAGACCCCGTTTGATCTTCTCCTAATAAAAACAACTGTGTTCCTGCTGTCAAGCAGTGAACAGATGGAGGATAAGGATGACAGAGCTTCTTACTGTGATATATATTGGGATGAAGAACGTATACGTTTAGTAACATACAAAATTAATCAGGGATTTTCTGTATACGAAAGTCAATTCTTGTGTCAGTTGCTAAGTATAATACCATCTGTCATTATTTTATTATCAGTAGAGGCAAAAAAATTAAAAAGAGAAAGCCAAACTGATTATAAACACTACCAGGGCCAAATCCAACAGATCCTATATTTATAAAGCAATGAATGTGACCATTCATCAAACTTTTACAAGTAGTGCATCAATCAGTCATTTAAAATGTATGCAAATAGGAGATTTATCAAAAGTGAATGTTTGGTGAATGTCAGATTCATTGCTTTAAAAATATGCCCCAAAGACAAAGTATTAAAATATTTACAAAATACAAGGCCAAGAAACATTGGGATTGATTTACTAAAACTGGAGAGTGCAAGATGTCTTTTTTTTTTAGGTTAACAAACATTTTAAACTTTGGCAAAAAAAAACTGGAAGCCGATTGGTTTCTATGCAGAGCTGCACCAGATTTTGCACTCTCCACTGAGATTGCAGGCCACACCCGCCCAGACCAAAACTTCCCCAGATACAACTACTTAAATAAACACCTGAAACATTTTATTTGGCAAAAACTTGGCCGCGACACCTTTATTGGTTTTTCACAAATAATTTTCCATAAATCTTTATTACCAATCAAAACTTCATAAATATTCAAATAACATTTCTACCTGCTCAGTTATTAGAACTCGAGCAGTAGCACAACTTCAAATATAAATAACAGTCCCCCCTGGATCCAGGGTGACCCACCACATAAAAGTGATCGCGACTGGGGCGGGAGGGAGGGAGCCTGCAGCCTGCTGGAGCTGGCCACACCATCAGCTTCTTCCTGCTGGCTACTGCGAACAAGTCCGCCTCTTCTGACCTCCGCGGCGGCACCGTGATGTCACGCCGCCGCCATCTTCCCTTGGCTTCCCTTGAGGCACATGAGTCTCTTCAGCTTCTTCCGCAGCCCGTCCTTCTCGCTCTGGAGGCGCGCTTCTCCTTGCTCTTGCAGACGGTGCGGGCACAGGAACACCCCGCCCTGTATCTGTGTCCTCCATCAGCTCGCCGCCCACTGCCAAGCCTCCTCCCTCTTGCTCCATAAGCAGTGCCTCCTCCTCCGGAGCTGACGCCATGCAATGTCTCAGCCATGCCTCTCCTCCTGAGCTGCCTGCATTCTCCAACAGCTGCATCACCAGAGCTTTCATCAGGTAAGAGAAACGTCTTCACAGCTTGAGCTCAAATCTTCTTTGCTGTCCGCCGGAAAGAGGAAGAAACCTGCACCTGCTGGCCCTTTTATAGCCAATCCCTATAATTCCATAAAAATTCCCTGAACCCCCATTGGCTCTTCCTGACTAGCTGTAATCTAGCCCCTTAAAGGGGCAGGCTCCTGACTAAACTAAACTACTGCTGCCAATCTAACCTAATTTTTTATTAATTTGGGCTAGGGAGGCCGCAATCTCAGGAAAGTGGCCCCATAATGTGACCCCTTTATTCATTCTAGTAAATCAACCCCAATGTCAAATAACTTGGACTAGAATTATAAAACACATTATTAAATAGTATGAACGCAAAGTATAACTAAAGGCAAAACCTTTTTGTTTGTTTTTTTCGTTTTGGATAGAGTGGAGAGGGATTAGAACCCTTGTTAGTTTTAAGGCCCGTTTCACACTGGGGCGGTGGCAGTATAGTGCCGCTATTTTTAGCGGCGCTATACCGTCGAGATTGCTGAGGTATTCGGCCGCTAGCGGTGCGGTTTTAACCCCCGCTAGCCGCCGAAAAAGGGTTAATACCACCCACAAACTACAGCCGCGGTTTGCGGGCGGTATTACCGCGGTGTCCCATTCATTTCAATGGGAAGGAGCGGTGTAGGAGCGGTAAACACACCGCTCCTCTCATCGCTCCAAAGATGCGGCTAGCAGGACTTTTTTTCACGTCCTGCTAGCGCACCGCTCCAGTGTGAAAGGCTTTGGGGCTTTCACATTGGAGAGACAGCAGCCGCTGTTTAGGCTCGGTTTGCAGGCGTTATTTTTAGCAAAATAGCGCCTGCAAACCGCCCCAGTGTGAAAGGGGCCTTATTGCTGTCTGTGCCCTGTTCTTTGCTACCTTCTTTATTTTTCCCCGTTTACCATTATCATTGAAAGTCTACTTTAATTTAATATATAGCAGAATGTAATTACTGGATCCAAAAAGGAAAAAAAAAACGAAAAAAAAAAAAACATGTTACTATATTTTGATTCATTTTTTTTTTTTTCGAAAACAATCAAGGGAATTACCAAGGGTGGCGCAGGCTTTACGCCTGAACCACTTTTCTAAGCCGAGAAAACAGAGCAGATGTTGCTCTCAATTAACAAATGGGGTGCAGGCCCCATTGTGTATTAGAAAAGATGTGCTCCATTTTCTATGCTGTGTCTGTGACAGACACAGCACAGGCCAGTTCACCTGGAGTTGCATACTCCCACATCCAGCTGAGTGGAGGGGGGGGGATCGGAGGGAAGTAAGAGGGTTGTAACCCTGTAGACTCTAAAATGTGTGAGCTCTCTGCTGGCAGCTCACCTTCCATACACCAGATCCGACCAGGTGGGGATTTGTGGCAGTTTATATATTGAAAACTGCCACAATTCCTTAGTTAATTGGGAGCAGTCCAAAATTGCACGAGTAGTGCATATAGACCAGAAATATGTCTATCTGCTTAGTTAATGTAGCTCATGCCACAAATGCCAGTTTTCCCCACATTGTGCGTGTACTGTATATTTCTAACAACCCAAAACTGTACAGTAACTATTACATACTGATAGACAGTATTCAACAGATTAGTTACCGAATAAGGCGAAAATCAGAGGTGTCGCCCCTAGCCACCCCCCGCCCCGCCCACTTCTATCACCCTGGAGGAACATAAGGATGTTTGGCCAGTATAGCGTTCTAAGGACATAAAAGCTGATAAAATGCCCCTTCAATTTTTTAATTAGTAGGCTTTAAAAACAATACAATTGATCAGTGTATTTCAATAGCCCTAACAACAGCATGTGTGTCAGTGTAGGTAACACTACCAATATTGACGGCCAATTTAGGTAGTTCTTACTACCGCCACTTAAAGAATCTATCACTATGGCAGTGACAAGTTCATAAAGAATTACTGGCAGTTCTAAAATTTAGGAAATTGGCCATAATTAAGACCAACTCTGATTTGGCAATGGCATACAGCAGAGATACAGCAGGTAAAAGAAGTATTGAACACATCACCATTTTTCTATGTAAATATATTTCTAAAGGCGCTATTGACATGAAATTCAATGAGCTTCAAGTCAGGTGATTGGCTGGGCCATTCTAGCAGCTTTATTTTCCTTCTTTGAAACCAATTTAGAGTTTCCTTGGCTTTGTGTTTGTGATCATTGTCTTGCTGACATGTCCACCCTTGTTTCATCCTCATCATCCTGGTAGATGGCAGCAGGTTTTATCAAGAATGTCTTGGTACATTTTTCCATTCACCTTTCCTTCAATGACATAAAGTTTGTCAGTACCGTATGCTGAAAAACAGCCCCACACCATGATGTTCCCACCTCCAAACTTCACTGTTGGTATGGGGGTATTTATGGGGTGATGTGCAGTGCCATTTGACCTCCAAACATGGTATATATTATGGGCATCCAAAGCGTTCAATTTTGGTCTCATCTGACCAGACTATATTCCCCCAGTATTTCTCAGGCTTGTCTACATGTTGTGCAGCAAACTTTAAACAAGCTTGGATATGCTTTTTCTTCAGCAAAGGTGTCTTGCACGGAAGCATACATACAGGCCATGGCGATTGAGAGCATTACTTGTTTTCTTTGAAACAATTGTACCTGCTAATTCCAGGTCCTTTTGAAGCTCTCCACAAGTGGTCCTTGGCTCTTGGACAACTCTTCTAATAATTATTTTCACTCACAAATCTTGCGAGGAGCACTTGGTTAAGGCCGGTATATGGTGAAATTATGTTCTTTCTACTTCCGGATTATGGCCCCAACAGTGCTCCCTGGAACATTCAGAGGTTTAGAAAATCTTCTGTAACCAATGCCATCAGTACGTTTTGCAACAATAAGGTTGCAAAGGTCTTAAGAGAGATCTTTGCTTTTACCCATCATGAGAGTTTTTTTGTGTGACACCTTGGTAAAGAGACACCTTTCATAGGCCATCAGCTGAGACTGAGTTGCACTGACAAGGGGCAGGATTGCTTTTTAATTACTGATAGATTTCAGCTGGTGTCTTGGCTTTCCATGCCTTTTTGTACTTCCCTTTCTACATGTTTTCAATACTTTTTCCCTGTGTCATTCCATTTCATTACACATAACTAAGGGCTGGTTCACGCCACATGCAGTCCAGTGCGTTTTTTTCCCGGCACAAAAACGCATGGAAAGTAGGTTATATGGTTTCCAATGGCATAGTTCAAACCAGTGCAGTCAGTTCCAGAAAAAAAAAAGTAGAACATGTTGCATTTTTTCTGCACTGGACTGTAGTGGGAACACGCATCAAAAACGCAAAGGAATGCACTGGAACGCATTAAAAACGCAAAAAGAAGCGCACCGGACCGCAATACAGTGGGAAAAAAAGAATAAAGAATAAAAAAGCATCTGGAAACGCATCAAAAACGCACCGGAATGCACAAAAAAAAAAAAAACACAAAAAAATGCACATGCAGAGTGGTTGTAAAGGCAGAAGATTTTTGATCTTAATGCACTGTATGCATTAACATCAAAAACCTTGTGTGTGCAGCAGCCCCCCTAATACTTACCTGAGCCCCATCCCTGTCCAGTGATGTTGCAGGAGAGACTCAGCTGCCCGGGACTCTCCCTCCTAATTAGCTGAGACTGCAGCGGAGCACCATTGGCTCTTGCTGCTGTCAATCAACGCCAGTGAGCCAATGAGGAGAGAGAGAGGGGGCCGGGTTGGGCTGCGGCTCAGTGTCTGAATGGACATGGAGCTGCAGCTCGACTTGGGTGCCCCAATAGCAAGCTGCATGCGGTTGGGGCACTCAGCAGGAGGGAGGTACTGCGAGTGCCGAAGAGGGACCCGAGAAGAGGAGGATCTGGGCTGCTCGGTGCAAAATCACTGCATAGAGCAGGTAAGTATAACACGATTGTTATTTTGAAACACAAAAAAAATGTTGACTTTAGTATCACTTTAATTTCTGAACTTGCTTGTTTTGTTTAACTTCCCCACTACATGCTGCCTACTGAAACACGACCAGTCACCCTGCACAAGCAGAGAGCAGCAATGACCGATCTTTGTTACTTTGTAGGAGTTTTCTGTAATAAAGTGCGGAAGTTGTTTTATGTTTGATTAATACACAGAACTAGAGGGAACATAAAGGACATCAAGAATCAAGTGGGTTATGCATGGCTCTTGTGTTTAGCCAATATTTGTCTAGCCTGGATTTCAACTCTAACCCACAGGAATACCGGGCCACATATGTTCACCACTTAACAAGGAAATGGCCTTTTTTCACAATATTATAAAACAAAGAAAAGACAGCAAAACTTTGTTCCTGAGATGTCCAAACTGAGCAGTACAGGCTGCAAGAAAATGATAGTAATCTCCATGGAACGTCAAACCACATGCAGAGTGACTATAAACTTCAGTAGCAGCAGAGGGGGAAGAAAAATATCTTCTTCCTAACCCTTTGATCCTATCAGTAAAACAAAACAATTCCGTCTTCTTTAGAATAATGAGGCAAAATTCTTGGAGGATGACTATTATTATACTTCCTCATTTAAAAGCCTTGCAGTAAATGACGAACTGTATAAATGGTTAAGTGAATGATTTGTCAGTAGGCCAACATTGCTGGAAATAACAGATCAGCATTTGGCCTTAGGTATGAAAGCTGGACCATCAAAAACATGTCTCCTTAATTGTGGCAAACCAAAATTTTTGCTTTATTTTCAGCTCTGCGCTGCAAGATATTTTCATATTAGTACATCCCTTATACAGTGTTACCAACCGTAAGTATTTTTACTGGCAGCCAAAACAAAATGGGCAGTTTTCTCCTGCCAGCAAAAGGAAAGGGCTGCCAGTAAAAAATATAGCTGCGACGCCTGGCTGAGACCATCCAAGTGCCTGCTACAGTGTGTTCGGGTGGTGCCGGTAGGGGCAGTACCTGAGCGTGTCGTGTGAAGTTATGCTGCATGGGAGCGGAGCGGGCAGAGCCGCGGGTGCTGGTCTGTGGGACAGGAGCAAGGCAAGATTGTCAGTGCCGTTTGTGCTGGAATGGACTGAAGGGACCACACGGCATGGAGAGAGACTGTCACTGTGATTCAGCAAGGGACGTGTCGTGTCAGTGAGATGTCATCATCATCTGTGCTGCTGCACACTGCTGTCAGGGTCACTGTGAGAGTCATTTTCATGACTACCTACTATCTATATTGAAAATGAAATAAGAAATGTTTTTTTTTTGCCTTAATATCTACCTTAAATCACATTGCTAATTGCATATTGTACTTGTTTGCAGCCTAAATACCGAAATTTGCACTTAAAACTGTCATTTTGTAACTTTTGAAAATGTCGGTAAAAACTTGGTTGTGCCAGTAAATTTCAATCTGGTAGGTTGGCAACACTTCCTTTATATATCATTTCTAACAGGTCTTTTAACTCTGTGCGAGGAGTTTGTAAAATGCACATAAGCAAATAAATACTTCAAGTATCACTAATGGGCAAGTCCAGCAGCTCCCAAACTTTAACCCCAAAAAACTTTCCTCTTCCCTAGGGAGGAAAAAACAGCTTTTAACCAGTTGTCTACCGCCCACCGTCAAAAGACTCTTGTTCTGACCAGACGTCATATGACATTGCGGCTTTAAAAGCAGCTAGGGGGCGCGCGCCGCTGGAGACCCGATGCGCGTGCCTGGCGCCCGTGATTGCCCAGTAACCGAGCAGGACCATGGATCTGTGTGTGTAAACACACAGATCCACGTCCTGTCAGGGAGAGGGGACCGATGGTGTGTCCCTTGTACATAGGGACAACCATCGGTCACCTCCCCCAGTCAGTCCCCTCCCCCCAAAGTTAGAACACATCTAGGAAACACATTTAACCCCTTCCTCGCCCCCTAGTGTTAACCCCTTCCCTGGGGGTAAGTATACCCTTTAGAACTACATCTCCAAGTGCCTTTTGCACACAATTTGTTTGGCTCTTATGGTTTGGTTCACACTGTTGTGCTGCATTAGTGTTCGCGTTAGCGTAAAAAAATTAATGTGTGTGATCTGCACATTGGTATATTCCTAATGGCACCTAAGCACACCCTGCTAACAGATATGTGCTGCAGGGTACCATAATGCAGTAACAAACTAATGTGCGCTGTGCTGCACTACATTGCTAAAAATAGTACATGCATGGTTTTTGGTGCCGTAGAATAGAGTTGCCACCTCATCCCTTTAAACCCGAACACATATATTACACAGGTTTTTTTGCTAAATAAGGTGGTAATTAAACTCACTTAGTGCCTTATCTGCATTAAATTAGCCTACTAACCTGTGTAATTAAAGCGGAGTTCCACCCATTTAAAAGTCAGCAGCTACAAAAAGTGTAGCTGCTGACTTTTAATAATCACACACTCATCTGTCCCACGGTCCAGCGATGCAGGCGCACTAAGCCCAGCTCCTCCCCTCCTCCTCGCTGTGTGCCGGCATAGTTACTGTAGGCGCCCGGCTGTGGCTTCACAGCCGGGCGCGCACTGCGCATGCACAAGCCGCGCTGCGCACTGTGATTGGCCGGGAAATATTCTGGGACCTGTGACGTGTCCCAGAAGATTGCAGTAAGGGAGGGAGGAGAGGTGATCTTCCTTCCGACGCTGCGATGCCAGGGGGGAAGTGGGAGCTGGGTGCCTCTAAAAACAGGGCACCCGCTCCTCCCCCAAAAAAATTACATGCCAAATGTGACATGTCAGGGGGTCACCTACCCTTAAAGCAGAAGCTCCATTTTTGGGTGGAACTCCGCTTTAATATGTGTTTAAAGGGATGAGGTGGCAACCGTAGAAGCTTGTTCAAATGAATAGGCTACCTCAAAGCAAAGCAAGTTAACATGCAGAGAAAAGTGCACCAATTTGCATGCATTACTGCAGCCCAACAGAGTGAACCTAACCTAAAGCAGGGCATATATTATGCACCACCTATGGTGGAAGGAAAGAATATTGTTTGATTCCCTCATCAATACAGTCCGTGTTAATGGTAGAATCCCTCCCACAGCGCTATTGTGTTCTGCCAGCGGGGAGTCTTCTCTGCTGGCAGAACACGATGACTGCTGGCTGCTACAGCCGCTGGCAGTGACTGCATAAAAAAACAATCAGACAGGCTGGTTGTATTGAAGTCGATCGATGGATCGACTTTAGTACAACCAGCCCACCCATAGATGGGTCAAATCTTGGCCAGTTCCTGCTGAAATGGCTGAGATTTGATCCATCTATGGCCGGCTTAACACACAATTTTAAACTTAGGGTTTGTGAGCCAGGGTTTAAACAGTCTCTCTTTAATAATTCTCACATATAATTAAATAAGGACAACTGTGATCAATGACTAGTCCGTTTAGGATTCCCCTACATCAATGTAGCTACAAAATGCCTGCAATACATACAATTAGCTATATACTAAACTGAATGTACCATGACAAAGACAAGTCATATAAACAAGCCACACACCAGCCGGAGGGAAGGAACACATTTTCTTTCTCTGTGCAATAATAAAATAAGCCTAATGGCTTATTAAATGATGCGTCTATAATTAGTGCTAAGTGGTAAGAGAGCTTTAGCATTCATTAGGCATACTTGTACTTTAAATGAATACCTACAGACAATTACATGGGTATTTGGCGTTCCACGTGAGTCAAACCCATTATAATATTGAAAAAAAGATGATGTAGTGTAAAATTTTAATATGGCTGAAAAAAAAAAAAAAAGAGCGGTAAAATGTTGTTGCCAGTTTCATCCTCCATTTATTTCAATTTGTTGCTATAGGGTACAGCTCTTTGTACAGGTATATACATATCCTTTGCTTTTTGTTGTGCGTTCAGGAGACTCCAAGTATGAATGAGGCCTTATAGCCTAAACTGGACGCTTATGCGAGGGGACATCCTTAGACCATATCATTGTGCTTGCACATCCAACTGTTCTTAGATCAGTGATCTCCAAACTGCGGCCTGGAGGCCAGATACAGTCCTTTGCTTGCCTTTACCTAACCCTAGGGGCACTGTTCCTTCCACTGAGAAACTATGGGGCACTATTCTTCCTACTGACACCAATGATGGGGCGCTATTTTTACTACCGACACCAATGATGGGGCGCTATTTTTACTACTGACACCAATGATGGGGCGCTATTTTTACTACTGACACCAATGATGGTGTACTATTCCTCCTACTGACACCAATGATGGGGTACAATTCTTTCCACTGACACCAATGATGGGGTGCTATTCTTCCTACCATCACCAAAGATGGGGTACTATTCTTCCTACTGACACCAGTGATGGGGCGCTATTCCTTCCACTGAACCAATGATGGGGTACTATTCTTCCTACTGTCACTAATGATGGGGTATCATTCCTCCTGCTACCAATGATGGGGTATCATTCCTCCTGCTACCAATGATGGGGTATCATTCCTCCCGCTACCAATGATGGGGTACTATTTCTCCCCCTGTCCACAGTAGCATTTACAATGGCAAAGCAAAGGAGGACTGGCTAAAAAGGATTACTTTGACGCAGTTAACCAGCTTGAACATGTATTGCAATATGTGTAAACTAAATATCCCTATTTTTATTGCAAACTTTCTTTGAAAAATTATAGCAGTGTGCAGAGGATTCATCCAGTATTTTTACGATTTCTCTCACTGAGGCACTAATCTTCCCGCTGACACCAAAAATGGGGTACTGTTCCACCCACTGATACCAACGTCCAGTCCCCCTAAAATCTGAAGGACTATAAACCAGCTCTTGATTTAGAACCTTTGAAGATCTGTCATGTTTAAAGTGATAAGTCTTGCGTTTTTTTTTTCTTTAAAAATAATAGGATTTTTATAACAGCTTACCTGTAAAATCCTTTTCTTGGAGTACATCACGGGACACAGAGCGACATAGTCATTACTAATGGGTTATATAGATACCATCAGGTGCTGGCACTGGCAACTTCCAAAACCGGAAGTACCCTCCCCTATATAAGCCCCTCCCATCCGGGAGCACCTCAGTTTTGTAGCAAAGCAATAAGTGTCCCCAAAGAGGGGCGGGAGCTCTGTGTCCCGTGATGTACTCCAAGAAAAGGATTTTACAGGTAAGCTGTTATAAAAATCCTATTTTCTTTCTCGTACATCACGGGACACAGAGCGACATAGTCATTACTAATGGGATGTCCTAAAGCAATGCCAAATGAGGGGGGGGGATACACCATATATAAGCTGAGCGCTATCAGACATGAGGATCTTTTGCGGCCTGCAACACACTGCGCCCAAAGGCGACATCCTCCTGACTTCTAACGTCCACCTGGTAGAACCTAGTAAACGTGTGAACTGAAGACCATGTTGCGGCCTTACGGATTTGAGCCAGGGAGGCCTGGTGATGCACTGCCCATGAAGTCCCAATTGCTCTCGTGGAGTGCGCTCTAACTTTGAACGGAGGCGGTCTCCTTCTCAAGCCATAGGCTTGTATTATGACCTGTCGAATCCACTTGGCTAAAGTAGATTTTGACGCTGCCTGACCCTTTCTGGGGCCTTCCGGCAGAATAAACAAAGTATCCGTTCTGCGAATCTGAGCAGTGGCTTTTAGATAAGCTTTAACTGCTCTTACTACATCCAAAGAATGCAATAACTTTTCCTCTACCGAAGTAGGTTTGGGGAAAAAAGAAGGAAGAACCACATCTTGGTTCAAATGAAACCTCAATACCACCTTAGGAAGAAAGGCTGGATGAGGACGTAACACTACTCTGTCCTTATGGATAACCAGATATGGCTCCTTACAGGACATAGCTGCTAATTCCGACACTCTTTTAGCCGAACAAATGGCTACTAGAAAAATCAATTTCCTGGTGAGAAGAACCAAAGAAATATGCTGTAATGGTTCAAATGGTTGTTTCTGTAGAACCGACAGAACCAAGTTTAGATCCCATGGACATATGGGAATATTAACCGGAGGACTAATACGCATCACTCCTTGTATAAAGGCTTTGACTAGTGAATGCGAAGCCAAGGGCCTTTGAAAAAATATTGACAAGGCCGAAATCTGACCCTTGATAGTACTCAAGGCAAGCTTCCTATCTACAGCCCATTGTAGGAAGTCCAGAATCCTACCTATTACGTATTTACGTGGATGCCATTTCTTGGCCTCACACCAGGCGATGTACGCCTTCCAGATTCTATAGTAGATCTGCCTGGATACCGGCTTCCTGGCATTGATCATGGTAGATACCACAGAATTAGAGAGCCCTCTCTTTTTTAGAATGTGGGCTTCAATAGCCAGGCCGTCAAATCTAGGGCTGGTAAGGAAGGGTGGTATATCGGTCCTTGCGAAAGCAGGTCCGGACGATGTGGGAGAGTCCAAGGACTCCCCACTGACATTTTACAATCTCCGCGTACCACGCTCTTCGGGGCCACGCTGGAGCCACCAGAATCACTGGTTTCTTTTCTACCCTGATTCTGCGGAGTAATCGAGGAAACCATTGTGGCGGTGTGAATGCATATATCAGCTTGAACTGATCCCAAGGGAACACTAGGGCATCCGAGCCGCAAGCTAGGGGATCCCTTGTCCGAGAGACAAACCTGTCCACCTTTGCGTTGAATCTGGATGCTAGAAGATCTACATCCGATGTTCCCCACCGCTGACATATTGTCCAGAAAACCTCGGTGAAGGGACCCTTCCTCTGGGCATAATTGCTGGCGACTTAGAAAGTCCGCCTTCCAATTCTCCACTCCTGGAATGAATACCGCAGATATGGCTGGGACATATCTTTCTGCCCATTTCAGGATGTAATTTACTTCCCTCTGGGCTGCACGACTCCTGGTGCCCCCCTGATGATTGATATATGCCACTGCTGTGGCATTGTCTGATTGAATTCTGACAGGGGACCCTTGGAGTTTGGATGTCCATGCTACTAGGGCATACCGGGCTGCTCGTATCTCTAAGAGATTGATGGGCAGGGCCTTTTCTGCATCCGACCATCTGCCCTGGAGAGACTATTGCTCCAGTACAGCTCCCCAGCCTATAAGGCTGGCATCTGTAGTGACCACCTTCCAAGAAATCGGACTGAAGGATTTCCCTTTTTCCAGATTCTGGGGAACCAACCACCAACGGAGGCTCTTGCGAACGGAAGGGGACAAGGACATTGTAAGTCTAGGGCCTGAACTTTTTTGTTCCAGGCTGACAGTATGGCCCCTTGCAAATTCCTTGAATGGAATTGACCGTAGGGTACTGCTTCGAATGATGCCACCATTTTTCCCAGCAGCCTCATGCAAAGGCGTATGGACGGCTGTCTTTTTTGTACCCACTAAGTGGATCAAATCTTTCAAAGACAACACCTCTCCTCGAGGCAAGAATATTTTTCTCTGGCCTGAATCCAACCTTAGCCCCAAGTATTCCAGACTTTTGACTGGTTTTTAGGGCTAACTTGTCTCGGTTGATAATCCAACCGTGAGATTCCAGATACTTGATTGTCTTGTGAACGACCACGTCTAGTTTTTTCACTGAGTGGTCTATCAGCAACAAGTCATCTAGATATGCCATTATCATTACACCTTGTGTTCTTAGATTGGCCAATAAAGGGCCAGAATTTTTGTAAACACTCGTGGTGCTGTGGCCAAACCGAAGGGTAAGGCTCTGAACTGAAAATGGCGCCCTTCTACTGCAAAGCGTAGAAATTTTTGGTGGACTGGAAAGATGGGAATGTGCAAATAAGCATCTTTGATGTCGATCGCGGCTAACCAATCCTCCCCTTGTAGGGCAGTGGCCACCGATCGGATCGACTCCATCGGAAAGTCCTGATATACAGGAATTTGTATAGCCCTTTTAGAATTAATATGGGCCTCCCGTCCGCGTTTGCTTCGGGACTGTAAAGAGGTTTGAGTAAAACCCGAACCCTCATTCTTCCAGGGGAACCTCCATAATTACTCCTTGGAGCAATAGTTGTTCTAGTGCCAACAGGAGGGACTCTCTCTTCCGGGGATCCCTTGGCACGTTTGACCTCAAAAATGGGAAGGAGGAGAGTCTTTTAACTCCAAACTGTATCCCAAACATACCGCGGAGAGCACCTATCTGTCTTGATCGTGTCCCGCCAGGTCTCTTGCGAACAACTGGAGTCCTCCCCCCACCCGACTGAGTGGGGGCAACCCTTCAATGAATTTAACTTTGGGGGAGGTTTTGTACCTCCCCTGACTCAGGGTTTCTCATTACCCTGCTATTGTCCCTGTTTTTTACCCCCGGGAATTGACCGAGGAGGCCGTCGGAACTGTTACACAGCCGATGCCTCAGGGACTGGAGAAGCAGGCCTCTTAAAGAGGGACCTCTAACTCTGTTTTTAACCGGCAAGAGCGTATTTACCGCTGGAAATTTTCTGGATATATTTGTCCAGGTTTTCCCTGAATAAGCGTTCACCATTAAATGGGATGCTAACCAGCCATTCTTTACAGGGAGCTTCAGCAGACCAGTTTTTGAGCCATAGAAGCCTACGCATATGTACTATAGACAGCGTAAGGCGGGAGGCCTGATGGACTGAATCCTTTATGGCGTCAACCGCAAAGCCTAAGACTCTAGGTAGATCAGCTAGGGCAAAGCCTGCTGATCTGTAAAGTCCCTCAAGACCTGTTTCAACTGATCCTTCACTGCTTAGCAGACCCCAATAGCTGCTACTGCTGGTTGTGTCACCAAGCTTGCTGTAGAAAGAAGCAGACTTTCATAAGGACTCCAATCTTTTATCTATTGGGTTCTTGAACATTTGGACATTATCCACTGGACATGTCAGTGATTTATACATACAAGAGATGGCTGCGTCCACTGTAGGGACCTTCCATTTTTTTTTTTTTTTTGATGAACTTATCCTCCATGGGATAGACCACCGGAAATCTCTTGGGGGAATAAATATTTTCTCAGGACGTTCCCAATCCTGGTAAATAAGCCCTTTCAGTAAAGGGTGAAGTGGAAAAGAACAGACAGTCTGGGGGCTTCTAGCGACCCCAACGAGGATACAGTAGTGGTTGATGGTTCCGCAAGGTGCATTTTTAAATGCTGATCGGACCATGTTAGTCAGAGACTGAACCCATAATCTTTCAGCTTGAGATGCTGAGAAAAGGTTCCCCCACTGTTGATTCCTCTATAACAGAATCAACCTTATCCTGATCCCCTTCAGGCAGGTCGATCCCTGTATGGGACTGTTGCTCTGCTAACAGGCACTCTGAAGGAGGAGACGGAGATCGGGCGTGCTTTCCCTGACAGGGAGGCAGCGATCAATGTTGACAATCTCTCTCTAATCCTCCCAGAGCTGAGGAAAAAACCTCCTCTGTTACATACACAGGAGCAGGTGAACTGAGGACAGCCACAGTACCAAGTACCCCTGCGGGGTCTCTACGGTCACTTACCTCTGAACTTCAGGGGAGACTGGTGCAGCAGAAGTATGCCCAAGATCCTCAGAGCCCGATGAGACCCCCTTCGCTTCCTGGAAGATTCAGTTCCGGAGCTTCTGGACGGCATATTCCTAAGCCTAAAGCTGAGGTATTCCAGCCGTAATACACCACTTTTACTGAGAATAGTCTAGCACAATTGCTGCAATATCACAGTTGGTGTCTACTAAAGTGCCTTTCTAGGGGATGCCTGCATCAACCGCCTCTGTGTGCCTTTATATTGTTGCTAGCTCTGTCTGTGCACTTCAACAGCCAGCTATAATGTGCTTTAAAACACGCTGGACGCCCGCACATGCGCAGTAGCGCCGCGGCGCACACCTGAGCGTCATCCACCCGCTCCGCCCCTTTTTCCAGATCGCTTCTATGAATAGAGGCGCGTGCACGCGCACGCGCGCGGGCACGTGCGCCTTCGGCGCCTTTTTTGAAAACAACAAGGAGCTAGATGGGAGCCAGGGTCCCTTTGCCGCAGGGCCCGGGGATGGATGAGCGCAGCAACAGGGCAGAGGAGACGGCTTCCCAGGAGAGAACATACCAACTGCCTGGATTTGATTCTGGAAGAAAAAAATCCACATTACAAGAAAAAAGAACCATAGCGGCCTCTAGTGTCTAACACAGGTACCGCGGTCTTACATATTTTTTTTTTTTTTTCTTGCCTACTATTAAAATTTTTACATTTTCTCAGTAGTAACAGGCATACACAGAATATTAGCGGGAATACCTTAGGTAACAGGCAGAAAGACAAAATAGGCTTGGGGGTCCCTCAATAAAACCAAGTTCCCGAGGGCCCCCACTTACCTTTTCCTCGCCGCAGGACTCTGTTTGGTCCACAGAAGCCCAAACTTCACCTATCACGGCAGGCATTGTAATCAAACCTTCAGGGACCGGGTTCCCAAGGATTCCACTCCCCTGGACCTGTATAGCACCCTGCACAGAAAACATCTTGGTCGTGGGTATGACCAGAGCTCTGGATCCCAGGGTCCAGCTCTCCTAAGAGAAGCATTACAGGCAAAACCTTGCTCTTCTCTGCAAGGCCCGGGTACCGACCGTTTAGCTATGAAGCTTTTTTGGTCGGATCCGGAATAGCTTACTGAGGCCCAAAAGAACCTGTACGCAAGCTCAGTGAAAAACACATGTTTCTTCTTGGCCAACACCTTAGACACTGGCAAAAAACTGAGGTGCTCCCGGATGGGAGGGGCTTATATAGGGGAGGGTACTTCCGGTTTTGGAAGTTGCCAGTGCCAGCACCTGATGGTATCTATATAACCCATTAGTAATGACTATGTCGCTCTGTGTCCCGTGATGTACGAGAAAGAAAACAAAGATGTTATATTTACCTGCTCTGTTGCGGTGGATTTGCACAGAGCAGCCCAGATCCTCTTCTTCTCGGGCCCCACTTCGCTGCTCCTGGCCCCTCCCTCCTGTTGAGTGCCCCCACAGCAAGCAGCTTGCTATGGGGGCACCCGTGCCGAGCTGCAGCTCTCTGTGTCCATTAAGACATGGAAATGTGGTTCGTTCCCACCCCCTCTCTTTTCTGATTGGCTAACTGACAGATTGACAGCAGTGGGAGCCAATGGCGCCGCTGCTGTGTCTCAGCCAATCAGGAGGGAGAGTCCCAGACGGCCGTGGCATTTGTGTACATTGCTGGATAGAGATGGGGCTCAAGTATTAGGAGGGGCTGTTTCACACAGAAAGCTTTTATCTTAACGCATAGAATGCATTAAGATAAAAACCTTTTTCCTTTACAACCAATTTAAATAAAACTTTAAATGCATTACAAATTTCAAAAAATCCCCCTCCACAGCATTTCCTGCACTCATTTTTATTTTACCTCGTTTTTGTCGAAGAAACAACTTTTGTTATTCCCTGAAACATTACCAAGCTAATACAATTCCTACAGGTGCAGCTGCTGGAATGCAGGATCAGGATAAAGTATATTGATGCAAGCATTTCCCCCAGAACTACATCCCCCAAGCACCCCTTCACTACACAGTGTATGAGCAGGCATGGGAGTTGTCAATGGAGCAGCAGCATTGTTTTGATGGTAAAATCTAATTATGCATGTGAAGATGAACAAAGAGGGAGAAGGACTCAGGCAGGCTGGCAACACTGCTTGGGATTCATTGCAGTAGTGGAAGTGCTGTCAGCCAACAACAGGAATTTCAGAGCACACTGGATTTATGGCACATTACCAGGTTTTTTTTTTTTTACCTAAAGTTTTTTTTCTTTTTTAAACAGGATACAAAAGGGGAAATGTGTATGTATTGCATGTGTGTACTGTAGAGGTTTTTCTTTTGTTTTGACCAAATATACAGTTTAAGGCCTCGTTTACACTTGTGTTGCTCTCTGAAGAACAATCCACATATGGATCACTTCTCAGAGCATTTGGCAGGCGGTGAGGAGGCATTGTATCGCCTTCTCAATCGTTTTAACCTTCTAAATGCCGTATTATTGCACTGGAAATGCATGCATTGTGTGCAGTTGCAGTGCAGCCTCACTTACATAGTTAACTTGAAAAAAAGGTACAAGTCCATCTAGTTAAACTGGTAGAGAAAAAAAATTAATAGAAAACCTTCACATACACAATCCATTACCCAGAGTTGATTCAGAGGAAGGCAAAAAAAAAAAAAAAAAAAAAAAAACACAAAACAAAGCATAATCCAATTCTCTCCCGTTTTATTTTGTGAATTTAGGCATGCACCCAGTTCTATTTTTAAAACAGTACAAACAGCAACTGCCCTAACATATAGTGGGCCTTAACAGCAAGGTGAACCTGGAAGGGTCACGCATAACAAAAACAGAGAAAATGTCCCAGCTCAACTTTCCAACAAATTGGTAAGTTGAGCTGGGATTTTTTCTCTGTTTCTATTTTTAAAACAACCTACTTAGCTGGCCAGACACAGTTCTTGAGGGAGTCTATTCCACATTTTTACAGCTCTTACTGCGACCCAGGATGTCAACCTCTGACAAAACGCGTAGGGGGAACGACGTGCTGACGTCAACGCTATCCGCGAGTGCCGGAAGCGTGGGTGCTTGTTTCTGTTTTTTGCCGGCCGGTGCTTTTTATGCAGGATATTTATCTTAAATGTGATGTGCTTTTTTTCACAATAAACCGTTGGATTTTATACTATGTGGAGCCTCATTTTTTTTTTGAGTGGATTTTCCTGGAGAGAAGATTCGCCTACAGGACCATCGAGCATTGGTCGGAATACCATTCAAAGGCCCTGGCGGGGTAATCAGTCACAAGTGTTACTGTCCTCTTACCAAAGAGGTCCAGTACTGCTGGTAAGCAGGCATTTTTGCTCTACTATTGGTGGTGGTATCTTGTGGTGTTTAGTGACACAGGGGATTGGTGTTGACCGTGTGCCACCATGACTGAGTGTCAGGTCACCTGAAGCCAGGTGACAGATGCACACCGTTGGGGACAGGAGTGCACCGCTAAGGTAGTGAACCCTATGGCTGACTGCTGTGGATGAAACTCTGGGTGGTAAGGAAGGCACCAGAGCCTCTAGTGGGGAGGATGGACTGGGCTGCAACTGGATCCAGGTCGCGGCCCCCAGAGTCCCCCAGCTCACGCTCACAGTAGGCTATAGAGGATAGAGGGGAAGCAGTACCTCAGGATAACAAGAGATGGTAAGGGAATAAGCCAAAAGACGGGGCGACTAGCAGACAAGGATAAACAAAGGACACACCAAAGGTCAAGGTCACAAGCAGACAGGCTTAGTCGAGAACAAGCCAAGATCGGTAAAACAGAGACAGACGTAGAGCACACAGTAAGCAGGAACCCGAACACACAATAGCTTAACAAACAACGTTGATCAGCACGGCTGGCTTGCAGTGCACAGGTTAATATAGAGTTCTCTGATAGGGCCTGGGGTGGAGCCATGCTTAGAGGAGAGATTACTTAAGCAGCCAGGTGAGAGTGGCTGGCCTCTAAAGCAGGACACATGGAGGAGGTAAGCTGACAGACAAACATTACTGCATAAACCATGACACTGAGATCTACGTGTGAAACACTATCTGCAAGAATATTGCTTTTATCAGACAATCATCTTTTCTCACTTAAAGGGACTCTTGTTCTTTTGTTTGATGTTTTGTTTCTTTTAGGTTGTGACTGAGATATATATAATTTTCAAAGGGCGACTCTGTTTTATACAAATGTTGATCTATGTTTTTATATCACACAGAGTTGCTGCTTATTTATTTAGTTTTATTCATTCGAGTTAGGCCCCTTTCACACGGAGGTCCGTTCAGGTCCGCCTGTCAGTTTTTTAGGCGGTCCTGAAACGGATCCTCCCTGTACCCCTATGGAGGCACGGATATCAGCTGAGACATGTCCGCTGACATCCGCTCCGCTCCGCCAAAGTGTGACGGAGGAAAACCCTATTTTTCCTTCCGTCGGCGGAGCGGATCGGATGACAACGGACTCTACGGTCCGTCGTCATCTGATTCCCCATAGGGGAGAGCGGCGCTCTGACAGGGCGGTCCCTGCACAGTGTGCGGGGACCGCCCAGTCATCCGTCGGCTCAGCGGGGATCAACGGAGCGATCCCCGCTGAGCAAGCGGAGCTTCACGGGGCGGATCTGCACGGATCCGCCCCGTGTGAAAGAGCCCTTAAGCGTGTTTCTTTTCTTATATAACTCTTACTGTGAAAAAGCCTTTCGGTATGTGAAGATTTTCCTTTTTTCCTCCAGACATAAAGCGTGCCACCTTGTCCTCTGTACTGTAAGTATCTCCTAAAAGTGCACAGTTTAGGAGATATTTACTTGTATAGCAGCTGGTGACGAATTAATGGCATACCAGTGCCCTTCTTCAGAGCCCTGTGCCGTAAACAGTGACTCCCGCGTGCATGCGCAGAAGTGACGTCACTGCGGCTCGTCCATTTAAAGGACCAGAGCCCCAGAACCAGGAAGGTTCAGTTGTAGATGGAAGCCCGGTCAGCAGTGCTAGAGGCTTTGTTTTAAGGTAAGTTTCACATAATGTGCTAGTATGAGATGTATACTAGCACATGATGACATTGCCTTGCAGGGGAAACTTTTTTTTACCCCAAGTTTACCACCGCTTTAACTAGACCACAATTATCAAAACAAAACCCAATCGCTAATTTATAGCACTTGGATTATACATACAAATGACAAGTAATAATAGTGTTTACATTTTACAGCTAAAAAAAAAAAAAAAAACTACATTTACTTAAAGCAATGCCTAAAATGGATAAAATGTAAAAATACCATATCACATAAACACAGTTGATTTGTAACTGACACAGAAGCACGAGGAAGTTCTGTACTGTTAGTGATAGGTCTCCTAGCTATTTATAGCTAAGCAGGGAAATTATTTTTTCACACATTTTCACTTCTGGAAGGTGTATTGTGCTTGGTACAAGTTTTTCTAGATGTAAAAGACACTCAAAAAAATATATATATCACATTTATTTCAAATGCTGAAATTTCCTTCTTTTAGGTCTGTTGATCCATGTATAAAAGTGCCAAGACTGGAATAAGGCTTTAAAATATCCAAATAATAATAGTGATAACAATAATCCTTCAACAAGACACAATAGCATTAAGTAAAACAAGGGGATGAAAAGGGGAAAAAAAAAAAACAGGAGGTGGTATCCCTAATCATATTCTTACTGTCATTTTTAATTCTGAACCAAATATACCTCGGCTAAATCTGGCAAAACATCATAAGAGCATTTCTTAGCAGCGGCATATGGGTAGGCTCCAAGTCTTTAAAATGATGAATGCTAAAACATGCCAAGTTGTATACAAGGTTTCTTATCTTAGGCTGCATCTGTGCATTAACCCTTTCGCTGCCAGATGCATTTTTTGTGACATGTATAAAAAAGTCATTTTAGGGCTGATAATGAATTAAAACCCCCAAAATGTTATATAGTTCCCGAAAGCAGAGACCCTGGAGAATAAAACATTGGTAGTTCCATTTTTTTTTTATACCCCTGAAGTCACATCTGCTCTCCACTGAAGCCAATGGAGCACAGGTCACACTCCATTACGGTAGCTCCTTTCCTTGCCAGCACCATTCTACACTTCTGGGTTCAACTAGAGGTGATCAGTGAACCGACATTTGTTGGTCCCCCTTCCCCGCACTCAGAAACACCTGGGAAGCATGGCAGGAGGATTGGGGGGGATATGTATATAGTGTGGGGGGGTTTCACATTCTTAAAATAGTAATTTTTTTCAGTTTTAACATGTTTTTAATTTTTTATTGTGAATAAAATGTGTTTTTGAGATTTGCAAATCATTGCATTATGTTAATTTTACACAGCATTCCAACTTATTTGGAATTGGGGTTGCAGTGAAAATCCAAAAATATCCATGAGAGGGGTCAGTTCCCAGCTGTGCTTCTGCATGGTCTGCCTGTCACACAAGCTTCTATTGGAAACTACAAGTGACGGTTTTAATACATATCACCCAATCAGGAACCACTATTACCAACAGGAAACCTGCCCTGAAAAACGCCATGCAGCCATTACTGTAACATATGTAGACAAGGAGAGATTGAAATGCCTGAAAATGCATAACACTTACTTGCACTGTGCATGGAAGTACTTAATTAGGTTTTGCAGTAGATCAACTCCTTTCTTTATCTTGATTTCATTCACTTTCAGCAGATACTAGAAAAGAGGGAAAAAAAAATACACAAAGTTTTAACTGCCCAAATCCGAAAAGTTCTCATACATGAATACACATCAGAATGTTCTTCTATGAAGCACCAGGCATTCAGCTTGATTTACTGCTTGTCCCTTTCCTACCCCTACCATACCAATCTGATCCTTCATCTTTCGCTCAGACAATCTGTGATCAGCATGTAAAATTCATGAAATTTATGAGTTATACATTTCTTTTTAGCATTTTAGTTGTGATTCTCTTGAAGAATACATTTCAGTGCAGACAAGAAGACAGCTAGTGGTACCCACGTTCGTACTGAAGATCTCCAGTGGGATTGAAGATAATGTCCAATCAACCGCATTGAAGCAGTTCTTAAAGGTTTTATTTTAAATGTACATGATATAGAGGCCTTTGCACCATTTCCCTTTAAAATATTGTAACGGCTTCTCCACGACCTCACTGCGCTACAAATGTCAATACTTTGCCATTATTTGGAGGTATGTCAATGTATCAAAGTATTTGGAGGAAACCTAAATAGCCTATAGGTTGTGGTACAGGGCACATAACTTTTTTTTTAAAGCTTCCCACTTGTTCACGAAGTAAAGCTGGCCATAGATTAAGCGATTTTCTTTCCTGCAATCCTTGGTTGCAGGAAAGAAAATGTCTTGATTTCCCCATCAACACAGTCAGTGTTAATGGGGAAATTCCTACCATGAAGCCATTGTGTTCTCTGGGCAGGGGGGGGCACAGAGATTTTTGCTAGCAGCTACAGCTGCCCTGCTTCCTTCCAGACAAATGGAACTGATGAGGGGAAAAGGAGGGGTTCAGGAGCTCACAAAACACAATACAAGGTGGCAGTAATACTAATGAAGAATAGACTACTGGGCCATTAAGTAGTGTAGGTGTATGCATTATTTTTGGAGAAGAATATGGTTTAGTGTCACTTTAAGCTCAATAACATTTGACAATATATACTGAAAGTGCTGAAGATAAGAAGTATATATAAAAATGGTGCCTTCGTCCCGTTGAGCGTTGTATGGAAAAAAGGGATGAGGCTGGTGTGGACTATGTCGGCACCTTATGCTAACTGATGACCAGTTGAGAATAGATAGTAAAAAGATTTTTTTTATTACAAAAATATATATATTTGCATGTACGCTGGATACTTACATTTCTACCGTATATTATTTATATATATTTTTAGAGATCCTTCTTATATACAAGGGGTCCAATATTGACCTGAATTTCATTTATATATATCCTTCTTTATGCCGTCTATTTATGAGATGCTACTGGATGTGTCCTCCTAGGAGGTTAGTTACATACAGGTCCTTCTCAAAAAATTAGCATATTGTGATAAAGTTCATTATTTTCTGTAATGTACTGATAAACATTAGACTTTCATATATTTTAGATTCATTACACACAACTGAAGTAGTTCAAGCCTTTTCTTGTTTTAATATTGATGATTTTGGCATACAGCTCATGACAACCCAAAATTCCTATCTCAAAAAATTAGCATATCATGAAATGTTCTCTAAACGAGCTATTAACCTAATCATCTGAATCAACTAATTAACTCTAAACACCTGCAAAAGATTCCAGAGGCTTTTAAAAACTCCCAGCCTGGTTCATTACTCAAAACCGCAATCATGGGTAAGACTGCCGACCTGACTGCTGTCCAGAAGGCCATCATTGACACCCTCAAGCAAGAGGGTAAGACACAGAAAGAAATTTCTGAACGAATAGGCTGTTCCCAGAGTGCTGTATCAAGGCACCTCAGTGGGAAGTCTGTGGGAAGGAAAAAGTGTGGCAGAAAACGCTGCACAACGAGAAGAGGTGACCGGACCCTGAAGAAGATTGTGGAGAAGGGCCGATTCCAGACCTTGGAGGACCTGCGGAAGCAGTGGACTGAGTCTGGAGTAGAAACATCCAGAGCCACCGTGAACAGGCGTGTGCAGGAAATGGGCTACAGGTGCCGCATTCCCCAGGTCAAGCCACTTTTGAACCAGAAACAGCGGCAGAAGCGCCTGACCTGGGCTACAGAGAAGCAGCACTGGACTGTTGCTCAGTGGTCCAAAGTACTTTTTTCGGATGAAAGCAAATTTTGCATGTCATTCGGAAATCAAGGTGCCAGAGTCTGGAGGAAGACTGGGGAGAGGGAAATGCCAAAATGCCTGAAGTCTAGTGTCAAGTACCCACAGTCAGTGATGGTCTGGGGTGCCATGTCAGCTGCTGGTGTTGGTCCACTGTGTTTTATCAAGGGCAGGGTCAATGCAGCTAGCTATCAGGAGATTTTGGAGCACTTCATGCTTCCATCTGCTGAAAAGCTTTATGGAGATGAAGATTTCATTTTTCAGCACGACCTGGCACCTGCTCACAGTGCCAAAACCACTGGTAAATGGTTTACTGACCATGGTATTACTGTGCTCAATTGGCCTGCCAACTCTCCTGACCTGAACCCCATAGAGAATCTGTGGGATATTGGGAAGAGAAAGTTGAGAGACGCAAGACCCAACACTCTGGATGAGCTTAAGGCCGCTATCGAAGCATCCTGGGCCTCCATAACACCTCAGCAGTGCCACAGGCTGGTTGCCTCCATGCCACGCCGCATTGAAGCAGTCATTTCTGCAAAAGGATTCCCGACCAAGTATTGAGTGCATAACTGAACATAATTATTTGAAGGTTGACTTTTTTTGTATTAAAAACACTTTTCTTTTATTGGTCGGATGAAATATGCTAATTTTTTGAGATAGGATTTTTGGGTTTTCATGAGCTGTATGCCAAAATCATCAATATTAAAACAAGAAAAGGCTTGAACTACTTCAGTTGTGTGTAATGAATCTAAAATATATGAAAGTCTAATGTTTATCAGTACATTACAGAAAATAATGAACTTTATCACAATATGCTAATTTTTTGAGAAGGACCTGTACATACCTGTAATCTATATATTTTCTGCAGCCGTTCTAGTTGGCAGTAGATATCTGATGTTTATATACTATTCTTAATATTTCAGATTACCTATACCTCCCTAGTTTTGTGTATCTCTAGTGGGATTATCAATCCCACATGACACAACTGGAATATTGATCCACGTTTTGGTCTCCTTTGGTCCAGCACCCATGGTAAGACTGTGTAATAGCGCGGCTCTACCCTGGCTGTTTTACATTGAAATATGTATATATCTTTATATCCACGATAATTTTGTTTATCATGTTCTCCTTTATTTCATAGTTACGTGACAATCCAACTTTAAATTATTTGTCCATTGAAAACCTATATATATATATATATATATATATATATATATATATATATATATATATATATCTCCTGAAGAAGCGGATTCTGTTTTTGAATCATAACGTGAAACATGTAGAGCACAACATATAATGTATGTACAGTTGTATTCTTCTCCATTTGATTGTAATGGTATGACACATTGAAATGTCACAAAATGATTATTGTTTCTATGAAATTTAAAAATAACTGTTCCTATATATATATATATATATATATATATATATATATATATATATATATATATATATATATATGTGTGTGTGTGTGTGTAATAAAAAAAAGTAGGATTTTTTACTCACCATAAAATCCTTTTCTCTGAGTCCATGGACCGACACAGCTTCTCTATTGACAAAGTGGGTATTATCCGTTAATTAGGAGTGACTAGGCAGAAAACTTGTAAAAAGTGTTGCATCACACCTTCTACAAAACCGCCCAGGGGGCGGACCCTCTGGGTATATCCCCCGAGTCTGTATCTCGCAGATCAGTTAGTCAAAAAGCAGTACAAACTTATAAGGAGGGGTGGGTGCTGTCGGTCCATGGACTCAGAGAAAAGGATTTTACGGTGAATATAAAATCCTATTTACTCTTTCATCCATGGACCGACACAGCTTCTCTATTGACAAAGTGGGACGTCCCAAAGCAGTGTCAGAGAAAAAAACGAGGGGTGGAAACAGCATAAAAATAAACTTCACCCCAAACACAAAACAGCACTCCTCCAACGGAGGAGTTGCAACTCTAAACAGCCGCTTGCAAAACCTTGCGGCCGAAAGAGGCATCCGAAGATGCACCTACATCAACTTTGTAGAATTTTGTGAAAGTGTGAGCGGACGACCAAGTCGCCGCTTTACATCATTGGGAAACAGACGCTTGATGTCGGAAAGCCCAAGAGGCACCTATTGCCCTGGTTGAATGCGCCATGACCGGAGAGGGGGGCGCTTGACCCTTTAAGGCGTAAGCCTGGATTACTATCTGTCGGATCCACCTAGAGATGGTGGCCGACGAGACTGCTTGGCCCTTCTTGGGCCCAGCCACCGAAACAAAACAGTGAGTCTGACTTCCGGAACAGGGAAGTAGCAGATAGGTATACGCTCAAAGCTCGGACAACGTCCAAGGAATGCAACGCTGACTCCTTAGGATTCGACGGGTGAGGACACAAGGATGGAAGTACAATGTCTTCGTTGAGATGAAAAGACGAAACGACCTTCGGAAGAAAGGAAGGCTGCGGCCGCAGCACCACCTTATCCTTGTGGAAAATCAAATAGGGAGCCTTGCAGGACAAGGCTGCCAGCTCAGAGACTCTTCTAACTGACGTAACAGCCACCAGAAAGACCACTTTCTGAGAGAGTGTTAACAGGGGAATATCTCTAATATTCTCAAACGGTGCTTTCTGAAGCACCGAGAGGACCAGGTTCAAGTCCCACGGAGGTAGTGGGGGACGGACCGGAGGGGCCACATGTCGAACCCCCTGCACAAATGTACTCACGAGAGAGTGAGTCGCCAGGGGTCACTGAAAAAGACAGCCAGGGCAGATATTTGTCCCTTAATCGTACTTAAGGCAAGCCTTTGGTCCACCCCATGCTGTAAAAACAGCAGGATTCTGGAAACCAAATAAGTACGCGGATGCCATTTTATTTCCTCACACATGGAGATGTAGGCCTTCCAAGTGCAGTGATAAACCTTCCTAGAGGATGGTTTCCGAGCACTTCTCATAGTAGAGATTACTGAATCTGATAGGCCCCGGTCTCTCAGTACCTGGTTCTCAACAGCCATGCCGTTAAAGCCAGCGACTGTAAAGCAGGATGGAGTATGGGACCTTGCGATAGCAGGTCCTTCCGTAGTGGTAGGTGCCAGGGGACGTCTGCTACCAGACGTACTAGATCGGCGTACCAAGGACGCTGAGGCCAATCTGCAGCGATTAGGATCATTGGAATTCCCTCTGCCTCCACTCTGCGGAGCAGAAGAGGAAGAAGCCTTAAGGGAGGGAAGGCATAGATTAGCCGATACTGACCCCACGATGCCACCAACGCTTCCGTTGCGTCTGCCCATGGGTCTCTTGACCGGGCCACAAACCTCAATACCTTCCGATTGAGTCGGGGAGCCAGAAGATCTACGTCTGGTGTGCCCCATCTTTGGCAGAGGAGTTGGAACACCTCCGGGTGTAAGGACCATTCTCCCTGGTCCAGCATCTGGCGGGTCAGGTAGTCCGCCTGCCAATTTTCCACACCCGGAATGTACACGGCCGATAGTGCCGGTACGCTCCTCTCTGCCCACTTCAGGATGCGAGCGACCTCCGATGCTGCGGCTGAGCTTCTTGTTCCTCCTTGATGATTGACATATGCCACTGCTGTGGCATTGTCTGACTGGATCCTGACTGGACGCCCTTGCAGCCTCTGAGATCATTTGAAGAGGCACAGCCTGATCGCCCGGATTTCCAGGACATTGATCGGCAGGAGGGCTTCCTCTGGGGTCCAGCGACCTTGCGCCGACTCAACACCCCAGACTCCCCCCCAACCTGTAAGGCTGGCGCCCGTCGTGATCACTATCCAGTAAACCGGAAGAAATGACTTCCCGGCCATTAGAGCCGGTGCTGTCAGCCACCATACCAGGGATACCCTGACTAGGTGGCTCACTCGGATTTGATAATCCAGAGATGAAGGGCATCTGTTCCATCTGGACAGAACTGCCTTCTGTAACACTCGTGTGGTATTGAGCATAGGGGACCGCCTCGAATGAGGCTACTATGAGGCCCAACACTCGCATGCAAAAACGGAGTGACGACCAATTCCTGGAAGTCAGCTGCCGTACTGCAGCCCGGAGGGTCTGCAACTTCTCCACAGGGAAGAATACCTTTGCCTCTGAGGAATTCAGAATCAACCCCAGGTACACTAGGCGTTGAGTGGGCACCAATACTGACATTTGCGTGTTTAGTATCCAACCACAGTCTCGAAGAGTCTGACAGGTAATAGACACGCTTACCTCTAATTCTGAGCTTGAAGGGACCTTCAGTAGAAGGTCGTCCAAGTAGCCCATGATAGCGATACCCCGCTGTCTTAGAAGTGCCAGAATCAGAGCGAGAACCTTGGTGAACGTCCTGGGTGCTGAGGCAAGGCCAAACGGGAGGGCCACAAACTGGTAGTGGTTCTTCCCGATAGCAAATCGCAGAAACCTCTGATGTCTGGAGTATATGGGGACATGCAGGTATGCGTCCTTGATGTCCAAGGAGGCCAGAAATTCCCCCGGATGGAGAGCCGTGACTACAGATCGAACTGACTCCATCCGAAATCTTTGTACTTTCACAAAGCAATTGAGGGCTCTGAGATCCAAGATTGGACGAACCCCCTCATTCTTCGGCACAACGAACAGATTTGAGTAAAAACCCTGACCTCATTCCTGTTCTGGAACTGGAATAACTACCCAGTGTTCCAGTAGACCCTGGACCGCCCCATACAGGGCCTCCCGACGGGTCGGTAGTAGCTGGAGATTGGAGGTGATGAACCTGTCCGGTGGACAAGAGAGAAATTCTATCTTGTAGCCTGAGGAGATTACTTCGCAAACCCACCTGTCGGAGACTAGAGCTGTCCACTGAGTCGCGAATTTGCGAAGACGTCCCCCCACCCGAGAGCTGGGTGGGGGCGGAACTTCATGCGGACGCAGATTTGTCCGCAGGCTTGTTGGGTTTGCGGGACCAAGGACGCTTTTGTCCTTGGGCAGGGGCCTTGTCGGCCTGGGGTCTTTTCCCTGTCGCCCTAGGGGGACGAAAAAACCGCCTGCGTGCAGTAAAGGAGGGCCCCTGCCCTTGGCGTGGTCCCCTACCCTTGCTAGTTTGGGGAAGCAAAGTGCTTTTACCTCCTGTGGCATCCTTGATGATGTCATCCAGAGAAGCCCCAAAAAGTCTGTCGCCCTTAAAAGGCAGATCCAACAGGGCTTTCTTGGAAGTCTGGTCCGCAGACCAGCCCTTTAGCCAGATCAGGCGGCGTATTGCTACTGCATAAACCAAAGCTTTTGACAGCAGGGGAATAGTATCCATGTCTGACTTGCAGACAAACTTAAGGCCCTGGACCAACTGGTCGGCCAAAGTTATCTCATTAGGAGGAGCATCTCGCTCCTTTAACCCCTGGAGTAGCAATTTTGCCCATTCAGTAAGTGTCTGAGACACTAGGGCCCCCGCCAATGCCGGGCCTACCACTGAATATAGGTAGCGAGCGAGTGCTTCAGCCTTCTTATCCACAGGGTCCTTGAAAACAGGAGCCCCTTCTACTGGAATAGTGGTGGCTCTATTAAGTCTGGACACCGGAGGGTCCACTATAGGGGGAGAGGTCCATTTCTTCAGAAAACTCTCCTCAAAAGGGGTACCGTACCGCAAACCTCTTTGGGGCTGTAAAGACCCTCAGTGGGTTCTCCCATTCCTTGTATAAGAGTTTGTCAAAAAAGGGATTTTTATAACAGCTTACCTGTAAAATCCTTTTCTTGGAGTACATCACGGGACACAGAGCGACTTAGTCATTACTAATGGGTTATATAGATTACCTTCAGGTGCTGGCACTGGCCAATTCCAAACCGGAAGTACCCTCCCCTATATAAGCCCCTCCCATCCGGGAGCACCTCAGTTTTGTAGCCAAGCAATAAGTGTCCCAAAAAGAGGGGTGGGAGCTCTGTGTCCTGTGATGTACTCCAAGAAAAGGATTTTACAGGTAAGCTGTTATAAAAATCCCTTTTTCTTTTTCGTACATCACGGGACACAGAGCGACTTAGTCATTACTAATGGGACGTCCCAAAGCAATGCCAAATGAGGGGAGGGATACATAAGCTGGGCGCCATCAGGCATGAGGATCTTTTGCGGCCTGCAACACACTGCGCCCAAAGGCGACATCCTCCTGACTTCTAACGTCTACCTGGTAGAATCTAGTAAACGTGTGTACCGAAGACCATGTTGCGGCCTTACATACTTGAGCCAGGGAGGCCTGGTGATGCACTGCCCATGAAGTTCCAACTGCTCTTGTGGAGTGCGCCCTAACTTTGAACGGAGGCGGTCTCTTTCTCAAGCCATAGGCTTGTATTATGACCTGTCGAATCCACTTGGCTAAAGTGGATTTTGATGCTGCCTGACCCTTTTTAGGGCCTTCCGGCAGAATAAACAAAGTATCCGTTCTGCGAATCTGAGCAGTGGCTTTTAGATAAGCTTTAACTGCTCTTACTACATCCAAAGAATGTAATAACTTTTCCTCTACCGAGCTAGGTTTGGGGAAAAAAGAAGGAAGAACCACATCTTGGTTCAAATGAAACCTCGATACCACCTTGGGAAGAAAGGCTGGATGAGGACGTAATACTACTCTGTCCTTATGGACAACCAGATATGGCTCCTTACAGGACAAGGCGGCTAATTCCGATACTCTTTTAGCCGAACAAACGGCTACTAAGAAAATCAATTTCCTGGTGAGAAGAACCAAGGAAATGTGTTGCAATGGTTCAAACGGTTGTTTCTGTAGAACTGACAGAACCAGGTTTAAGTCCCAAGGACATATGGGAATACTAACCGGAGGGCTAATACGCATCACTCCTTGTATGAAAGCTTTGACTAGTGAATGCGAAGCCAAGGGCCTTTGAAAAAATATTGACAAGGCCGAAATCTGACCCTTGATAGTACTCAAGGCTAGCTTCCTATCTACAGCCCACTGTAGGAAGTCCAAAATCCTCCCTATCACGTACTTACGTGGATGCCATTTCTTGGCCTCACACCACGTAATGTACGCTTTCCAGATCCTATAATAGATCTGCCTGGATACCGGCTTCCTGGCATTGATCATGGTAGATACCACAGAATTAGAGAGCCCTCTCTTTTTCAGAATGTGGGCTTCAATAGCCAGGCCGTCAAACCTAGGGCTGGTAAGGAAGGGTGGTATATCGGTCCCTGCGACAGCAGGTCCGGACGATGTGGGAGGGTCCAAGGACTCCTCACTGACATTTTTACAATCTCCGCGTACCATGCCCTTCGGGGCCACGCTGGAGCCACCAGAATCACTGGTTTCTTTTCTACCCTGATTCTGCGGAGTAATCGCGGTAACAATTGTGGCGGTGGGAATGCATATATCAGCTTGAACTGATCCCAAGGGAACACTAGGGCATCCGAGCCGCAAGCTAGAGGATCCCTTGTGCGAGACACAAATCTGTCCACCTTTGCGTTGAATCTGGATGCTAGCAGATCTACATCCGGTGTTCCCCACCGCTGGCATATTGCCTGGAAAACCTCGGGGTGAAGAGACCATTCCCCCGGGCATAATTGTTGGCGACTTAAAAAGTCCGCTCTCCAATTTTCCACTCCTGGGATGAAAACCGCGGATATGGCTGGGACATATTTTTCTGCCCACTCCAGGATGCAATTTGCTTCCCTCTGGGCTGCACGACTCCTGGTGCCACCCTGGTGATTGATATATGCCACTGCTGTGGCATTGTCTGATTGAATTCTGACAGGGGACCCTTGGAGTTTGGATGTCCATGCTACTAGGGCATACCGGGCTGCTCGTATCTCTAAGAGATTGATGGGCAGGGCCTTTTCTGCTTCTGATCACTTGCCCTGGAGAGACCATTGCTCCAGTACTGCCCCCCAGCCTATGAGGCTGGCATCTGTAGTGACTACCTTCCAAGAAACCGGACTGAAGGGTTTCCCTTTTTCCAGATTCTGGGGCACCAACCACCAATGGAGGCTCTTGCGAACGGAAGGGGACAGGGACATTGGTAAGTCTAAAGCCTGAACTTTTTTGTTCCAGGCTGACAGTATGGCCCTTTGCAAATTCCTTGAATGGAATTGACCGTAGGGTACCGCTTCGAATGAAGCCACCATTTTTCCCAGCAGCCTCATGCAGAGGCGTATGGATGGTTTTCTTTTTGTACCCACTAAGTGGGTCAAATCTTTTAAAGACGACACCTTCTCTGGAGGTAAGAAAATCTTTCTCTGATTTGAATCCAGCCTTAGCCCTAAGTATTCCAGACTTTTGACTGGTCTTAGAGCTGACTTGTCCCGGTTGATAATCCAACCGTGATATTCCAGATACTTGATTGTCTTGTGAATAGCTACTTCCAGCTTTTCCACTGAGTGGTCTATTAGTAGCAGGTCGTCTAGATATGCCATTATCGTTACACCCGGTGTTCTTAGATTGGCCAATAATGGGGCCAGAATTTTTGTGAACACTCGTGGTGCTGTGGCCAGACCGAAAGGTAAGGCTCTGAACTGAAAATGGCGCCCTTCTACTGCAAAGCGTAGAAATTTCTGGTGGGCCGGAAAGATGGGAATATGCAGATAAGCATCCCTTATGTCGATCGAGGCTAACCATTCCTGCCCTTGTAGGGCGGTGGCCACCGATCGGATCGACTCCATCCGAAAAGTCCTGATATTTAGGAACTTGTTTAGCCCTTTTAGATTTAATATGGGCCTCACGTCCCCATTTGGTTTGGGGACTGTGAAAAGGTTCGAGTAAAACCCGAATCCGCTTTCTTCCAGGGGAACCTTCATGATTACACCTTGGAGCAATAGTTGTTCTAGTGCCAGAAGGAGGGATCCTCTCTTCTGGGGATCTCTTGGCACGTTTGACCTCATAAATTGGGCAGGAGGAGTGCCTTTTAACTCCAGCTTGTATCCCAGACTTACTGCGGAGAGCACCCATCTGTCTCTGATGGTGTCCCGCCAGGTCTCTGTGAACAACTGAAGTCTTCCCCCCACCCGATTGAGTGGGGGCAACGCTTCATGCCTTGGGGGGAGGTTTTGTACCTCTCTTGATCCAGGGCTTCTTGTTACCCTGTGATTGTCCCTGATTTCTGCCCCCTGAATTTGACCGCGGAGGCCGTCGGAACTGCTTCACAGCCGATGTGCCCGGGACTGGAGAAGTAGGCCTCTTAAAAGAAGGACTTCTACCCTTGTTCTTAACCGGTAAGAGTGAACTTTTACCGGCAGAAATTTTCTGGATATATTTGTCCAGATCTTCTCCAAATAAGCGTTCTCCATGAAATGGGAAGCTAACCAGCAGTTTTTTACAGGGAGCTTCAGCAGACCAGTTTTTGAGCCACAGAAGCCTACGCATATGTACTACAGACAGCGTAAAGCGGGAGGCCTGTTGGATTGTATCCTTTATGGCGTCCACCGCAAAACACAAGGCTCTAGGCAGGTCAGCTAGGGCAAGAGCCTGCTGATCTGGTAAGTCCCTTAAGACTTGTTTCAACTGATCTTTCACTGCTTGGCAGACTCCAATCGCTGCTACCGCAGGTTGTGTCACCATGCTTGCTGTAGAGAAAGCAGATTTTAGTAAAGACTCCAATTTTTTTATCTATTGGGTCTTTGAACATTGGAACATTATCTACTGGACATGTCAGTGATTTGTTCACAGAAGAGATGGCTGCGTCCACTGTAGGGACCCTCCATTTTTTTATGAACTTATCCTCCATGGGATAGATCACCGGAAATCTCTTGGGGGGAGCAAATATTTTATCAGGATGCTCCCAATCCTGGTAAATAAGCCCTTCTAATAAAGGGTGGATTGGGAAGGAACAGACAGCCTGGGGAGCTTTTAGCGACCCCAGCGAGGAAACCGTAGTGGATGGTGGTTCCGCCAGAGGCATTTTAAATGCTGATCGGACCATGTTAGTCAGAGACTGAACCCATAATCTTTCAGCCTGAGATGCTGAGAAAGGTTCTTCCACTGTTGATTCCTCCATAACTGAATCAACCTCATCCTGATCCCCTTCAGGTAGGTCGATCTCTGTGTGGGACTGTTCCTCCACTAACAGGCACTCTGAAGGAGGAGACGGAGATCGGACGCGCTTTCCCTGTGACAGGGAAGCAGCGATCAATGCTGTTAATCTCTCTTCCAATCCTCCCAGAGTTGAGGATAAAACCTCCTCTGTTATATATACAGGAGCAGGTGGACTGGGGACAGCCGCAGCACCAGGCACTCCTGCGGGGTTTCTACGGCTACTGACCTCTGAATTCTCAGGGGAGATTGGTGCAGTACAAGCATGCCCAATATCCTCAGAGCCCGATGGAGACCCCTTTGGCTTCCTGGAAGACCTATTTCCGGAGCGTCTGGATGACATATCCTTTAAGCACAAAGCTGAGGTATTCCCGTCGTCATACACCAATTTTTGCTGGTAATAGTCTAACACAGTTGCTGCTATATACCAGCTGGTGTTCACTAAAGTGCCTTTCTATGGGGATGCCTGCATCAACCGCCTCTGTGTGCCACTGTTTGTTGCTAGCTCTGTTTGCATCCAGCTGACACTTGTACTGTGTCTTTATACAAGCTGGGACGCCTGCACATGCGCAGAAGCGCTGTGGCGCGCATCGAGCGTCATCCACCCGCCCCGCCCCTTTTTTTTCATAGGAGGCGCGTGCACGCGCCCGCGCGCGCGCGCCCGTGCGCCATTGGCGCCCTTTTCGAAATCAAACAGGGACTAGGAGCCAGGGCCCTTTTTGCCGGAGGGCCTGTGCGGTGGATGAGCGCAGCAACAGGGCAGAGGAAGTGGATTCCCACAGAGAAACTTACCAACTGCCTGGATCTTTTGACTTGAGAAAACCAAAGATCCACATGACAAGAAAAATGGACTACAGCGGCCTCTAGTGGTTTAACACAGGTACCGCGGTCCTTTTTTTTTTTTCTTGACTACTATTAAAATTTTACATTTTCAGTAGTTACAGGCATACACAGATATTAGCGGGAATACCGTTAGGTAACAGACAGAAAGACAAATTAGGCTTGGGGGTCCCCCAATAGAACCAAGTTCCTGGGGGCCCCCACTTACCTGATCCCCGCCGCAGGACTTTGTTTGGTCCACAGAAGCCCAAACTTCACCTATCACGGCAGGCATTGTAATTAAACCTTCAGGGACCGGGTTCCCAAGGATTCCACTCCCCTGGACCTGTATAGCACCCTGCACAGACAACATCTTGGTCGTGGGTATGACCAGAGCTCTGGATCCCAGGGTCCAGCCCTCCTAAGAGAGGCATTACAGGCAAAACCTTGCTCTTCTGCTGCAAGGCCCGGGTACCGACCGTTTAGCTATGAAGCTTTTTTGGTGGGATCCGGAACAGCTTACTAAGGCCCAAAAGAACCTGTACGCAAGCCCAGTGAAAACACATGTTACTCTTTGGCCAACACCTTAGACACTGGCAAAAAACTGAGGTGCTCCCGGATGGGAGGGGCTTATATAGGGGAGGGTACTTCCGGTTTGGAATTGGCCAGTGCCAGCACCTGAAGGTAATCTATATAACCCATTAGTAATGACTAAGTCGCTCTGTGTCCCGTGATGTACGAAAAAGAAATAAGACACACAAGGGAACACCTTAGCAGTGCAGGCAGGTTTATGAAACCCAAAGGGGATTGGAGTTTCTGCTGCTTTTGCAGTATTTTCCAACTTTAGCGTATCCCGCACTGCAGTAATAAGGTCAGATACAAAAGCCGTCTCGCGTACTGACCTGGACTTGGAGTCATCCTCACTGTCCGATCGGTCACGGTCTGCAGTCTCTGATGCGTCCGAATCTGGGCCATGAGCCGTAGCTGGACCTGGTTCTGCATCAGAATTATCCCCGGAAGATTGCAGGGGACAGGGGCGTTTATTACCCCCCTGTATTCCCGTGTGCTGCTTCCACCCTGGCAGCAAACGCCTCTAGGATTGCCGACATAGCGTTCATAGACACCTCAGGGGCACCAGCTGCTAAATCTGGTGCTTCAGGGGAGAAGACATCTGGCTCAGATGCCATGCTGACCACACGCTGACACCCACAGGACTCCAGGCAAGATATCAATAGGCCACCCTCCTGCGCTGCAGAGATGCTGGGTTACCCAGAGGACTCACCACCCTGGACTGGTACTGCTATGCTGCCGTGTTGCTGCGCCTGTGATGCTGTCCCACTGCTGCTGTGTCAGTCTGCTTCTTTTATCAGCCTGTGTGAATTTTCGCGCCAGTGTAATATGCACCCTAGAGGCCGGAGACTCTCGCAAAATGGCCACCAAAAACGTCTGTATGGAAGATAATGTGGGCTCTAAGAAAATGGCCGCCGAGCCGAAGATAGAGGCCAAGCAGCCGTAGCCCACAAAAAGATGGCCGCCGAACGGCAATATATACATACAGGGTGGACAAACATGGCCGCCGATCAGTTGATAGAGGCCAGTGGGTGTGGACTACAAGAAAATGGCGCCGAAACCACAGGAAGATGGCCGACGGGCAGTCACTAGAGGCCGAACCCGGCATGGACCACCACAAAATGGCCACCGACAGCATGGAGGAGGAAGCACACACAGGTAAGCAGAAATGACATTTCTTTTAAATGTTAGTTACAGCCAGCCCCGCTCCAGTGGAACCCCTTAGGTGACCCCCAGCACCCAGCAACCTTTAGCTAGAAGCCCAGGGAGGAGGGAAAAGGCAGGGAGAGAGGGAAGAAAGAGGCCACAACCACTTACTTGGTCTCTCCAGGAATGTCCAGCCAAATCACCCAGCCGAGGCAGGGGAGTTTACTTACCTATCCTGCATGTATTATGCTGGAAGACATTCCAAACAGATCATCGTCCGCGCACGGAAGGTGACTGTTGGCCAGTCATGCTGTGATTGGGCCCAAAAGGGACGATCATATGTATGCCCTGGAGCGTGACGCTCACCGGACAGGCTGCTGCGACTCGGCCGTAAGGCCAGCCGAAGCTGAGCGGTCCGATGCAAGCCTTGGAGCGCAAGCTCACCGGCCAGGCTGCTGCGACTCGGCCGTAAGGTCAGCTGAAGCTGAGCTGTCCCGATGCAGGCCCTGGAGCGTAGGCTCACCGGCCACTCGTGGAGCAACGGGCATGTCGTGGAAAACCCAGCCCGGAGCTAGGGTCGGCACACGCTCGATGGCCGAACTGGGGAGACTACAAGGATCGAGGATCCAGCCTGTCACCCAGTCGGCAGTTGATCGAAGATCGCAGGAAACAAAAAATGTAGCAAAAAAATATATCTTTTTCCCCCGGACCAATGGGCCCGAAGGGAGCCATGTCCTACTCCTTGCTAGACAGAAAAAAACGTATCTGCGAGATGCAGACTGAGGGGATATACCCAGAGGGTCCGCCCCCTGGGCAGTAATGTAGAAGTTGTGATGCAACACTTTTTACAAGTTTTCTGCCTAGTCACTCCTAATTAACGGATAATACCCACTTTGTCAATAGAGAAGCTGTGTCGGTCCATGGACGAAAGAGTAAATTCTTTTTACTATCTACTCTCAACTGGTCATCAGTTAGCATAAGGTGCCGACATAGTCCACACCAGCCTCATCCCTTTTTTCCATTTGACAATATAGACTTCAGCCACACCTTGCCTGGCTGACACATCCACCTCTCACATGTTTTCAGGTCTGCTCAGGAAGAGAGGAAGGATACAGCTGGCTGCTATTTAAAACTAGTAAACTTTACAATGCCATCACAACATTTGCAGACACTGATAAGACACCTTAGTTCCTCTTTAAACGTGCTTTTCCCGATGTTACTTCCCTTGTTGTGTTAGTCACAATTACTACATCCTATGATCTACTATGCCATGACTTCACTATGAGATCATCCAGCCATTACAACATGTTTTTTCACAAATGAAATATCTGTCACTGGCAGCTCTGTGGCCTTGTAATACACACAGCTAAAAATGCAGAAATTCAGATTTATCTGGCTGCTTGCCAAGATATGACTGATGCGTAATTTTATTCTTAATTGACTCTTCTCTATAAATTGCTTATAATGTTAACTTCTATAATTAGCTAGGCATCATTATAACTGAACAGCGGCAGCACAAAACAGGCCTTTGTCTTAAAGCAAAACTATAATTATTGTTTTTATTATACAGGATTTATATAGCACCGACAGTTTACGCAGCGCTTTACAACACGAGGGCAGACAGTACAGTTACAACAAAATTTAATACAGGAGGAATCCAAGGGCCCTGCTTGTTAGAGCTTACAGTCTATGTATGGTTTTGGGTCAATTTTCTTTACCTAATTTTTTTTTAGAAATCTTTTTTTTTTACTAATCTTTCGTTTTATCTGTTTTTTTTACAATACTGTATGTATACAATATTTGTTTTGCAGCTAATCATTTAATACATGACAAAGGATTCCTAGAGCTCTATTGGTTATCTAAAAAGACTGCACAGCGGTAAAAACCTGCCATCCAAATGGCTTTGCCTGACTGAGGCTCCCAACTTGGTTTTCTAACAGGCCGAGTCATTTAATTTTGTGTATACATTGCACCTTGATCAAAGCTCTGGTCTGCTTACAAAAGACTGCTAAGCATTCTCTGTATGTCAACTGAAAAAGAGAATTACTATCAAAAAATACAAAATATGAATATGCAATATTTCATATTAATAGGACAAAAACATATTTTTTACCTTATCATATTAAAATATGCACAACACCACTATACCGCCTTCTCAGTAACGCTTAGTAACCAAGAGAAAACACTGCTTTGTGATTGATGACTGTTTATTTAAACACTCAGATATGTGGGAAGAGTGTTTATTTCATTGGGCATACATTACCTTTAAAGTGGTTGTAAACCCTTACATATACCCAGTGAAGTGACTGGCCTCAGGTGATACACAGAGATTAAACAAATCCTCTGACATATGGAATATCTGTTTATCTGCAGTCTTCTCTTCATCGAAAGTCCAGAATTTATAAAGCTTGTTTAAGGCTTCATGTACACGGGATGTTTTTACAACCTCTCAGATAGTAACCCATGTTTAAAACGTCCGATTTGCGTTTACATTCTGCGTTTAGCATTTAGAAGCGTATTTAAAAAAAAAAAAAACGAAAAACACCTTTAAACAAAACGCAGCAAAATGCGAGCTACCACATTTAGAAGTGTTTGGCTCTTGAAATGCCTCTAAACTCCGCTTCCGAACCAATTTTTCTCTAGTCATCTTCCAGGACGGCACACCTGAGATGATGGGTCCCACCTGACAGGAAACACAATAAACAACAGAGTTTAAAAGGCCCCACCCTTCCCTCTGTCCCTCAGTTATTGATTGTGTTTCCTGTCAGGTGGGACCCATCATCTCAGGTGTGCCGTCCTGGAAGATGACAACAGAGTTTAAAAGACCCCACCCTTCCCTCTGTCCCTCAGTTATTGATTGTGTTTCCCACAGGATGGCAGCGAAACAATTAATTTTTTTCTAAATTTTAAAGACCAAGGTCTAGAACCAACGTCTTCCAGCCTAGAATGTCAGACCAAGAGCAGCCAGTGGGGGCTGCAGTGTCTAACAGAGCTTTTTCAAGGGGGTATCCCTTTCCAAACATTCTCAGGGGGGAATACATGACCAGTGTTTCAAGAACCCCCCTGAGAAACTGGTGGTGCTGGACACGGTGAGGGTGTCCATAACCCCAGGGACCTCATATCCCACTCTCTCCTCATACCTGACAGTGGTGAATGGCGTGGAGGAGCCGCTCGGATATCCCCCGTCTGGGGGAGGGAGTCTGAGGCTGTCGGTGCAGTATCCCGGGTCAGGCATAGGTGCAGAGGTCAGAGATCTCCTGCTTGCCACTATGCTGTCTTCGGCGTCGCTTGGTGGCCATTGCGCATGTCCAGATGCCGGACGGCTCTCGGATGATGTAATTTCCGCCGCGTCCGGGCTACAACAAAATGGTGGCGAGCGGCGCGGCATGCTGTTGGCAGGCGGTATAAGAGCGGTAATGGAGCGGGGGTCCGCGGTCCTGTGTCCACCCAACCTGCACAGAGCGATCCTTCCCGGTCAGGTGGGCTGCCTAAAACGGTATGGAGAAGGACGGGCCGATTCCAGCATCAGAGGTCACCACAGGGGGTGAGTGATCCAGCTGGTGGGGGGAGAAGATTTGGGGTGGCCCTACTTCCCTCTCCCCTGCAAGATACCCTAAGGGTTTATTTGTCTTTTGCGGAGACTGAATGCCCTGCCCAGGGGACAACCAGTAGGTCTAGGGCCAAAGCCACTAGTAAAGCTAAGCGTTGTGGGAATTGTAGTGAGAAACTCCCGCAGGAACACGCAAAACCCTTTTGCTTTAGATGCATCTACAAATTAGCTGGCAAGGAGACAGCGCAGGCTATGAAGGAGTGCCGTGCACTACAGTCAGAGCTAGCCACCCTTCAGTTCTTCAGAGCTACGGTAGAGAAGGAGGAGGCCCCCTTAGGTAGGGAAAGCCCCCCCTCTCTGGTGGGAACCCCGGCAAGTGTTACGGAGGGATCCCAGGGACCGACTCTCGATTACTCTGATGAAGAGGTAGAGGCCTCGGACCAGAGCTCTCGAGAGGAAGGAGAGGATTCTGACCAGGATAGTCTGAGGCTAGACCTGGGGAGCAGCTCTATGCAGCCGAAGACAAGGAGGGTCTCCTCAAGGCTATCTATGCCTCTGAGGACATTCAGTTACCATCCACTCAAGTCTCTGCACAGGATAGAGTGTACAGGGGACTTGGCAAAGCTCAGGCCAAATCTTTCCCAGTACACCAATCTCTTAAAGATATAATTTTAAGAAAATTAAAGATTCTGAGCGCAAAGTTTTAAGGCTTAAGACCTGTAAGCGTAGGTGCCCCTTTAAAGGCTGAGGAATAAGAAAGATTTAAAGTTCCGCGTCTGGATGCTTCGTTGGCTCAAGTATCCAAATGTTCGGATCTGTCCTTCGAAGATTCCGGAAACATTCGGGATCCGATGGATAAGAAATCTGAAACCTTGCTACACAGAGCCTGGGACGCCAACGCTGCAGCTATGGGCCCAGCCAGGGCCGTTTGAAGGAATTTGGGGGCCCCAAGCAAAATGGACATGGAGGCCCCCCCGCACTCACGCAAAGCCTACAGGAACCACAGCCTATCGGGTCGGGTGTGAGGAGTAATCAACATGTGTGCAGTGCTAGTGATGCAGAAAACATCTTCAGCTCTGAGGGGTTCATGCTGGGACCTGTAGTTCTTCACTTTTGGGGGGGTCACATGATTTCAAGTCCCAGCATGAACCCTCCTTGCCCTGCCAGGATGTGTTTGTGTGTCCTGAGGGGTTCATGCTGGGACCTGTAGTTCTTCACTTTTGGGGGGGTCACATGATTTCAAGTCCCAGCATGAACCCTCCCTGCCCTGGCAGGAGAGGACACACAAACACATCCTAGCAGGGCAGGGAGGGTTCATGCTGGGACTGGAAATCATGTGACCCCCCAAAAGTGAAGAACTATGGTGAGTGAGCAATGCTTTTTACTTGCCTGCTTTCTACTCTGTCTGTCTAGTCTGTTACACTGTACACACACCAACACAGCTGGCTGAAATCACTCTGTCACGTCTTTCTGTGTTCTTCAGCACAGCAGCATGCCGCTGCCTGAGTGCCTGGCTGGACAGTGTGGACTCGAGGACAGAGCGGGAGGAGGTGGGTGGACTCGGAGGCGGAGCTAGCTAGAAGATCTTTCCTCCGCTGCCTGTGATAGACACAACTCTGCCTCTCTCCTGCTCTGCTAGTGACGTCACTGGTTGCTACACGCCAAGCGGGCGTCACGTAGCAACCAGCAGAGACAGTGCCAGCTAGGTTAGGGGGATCCACAGCCACTGTCAGATCGATCGTGCATTTAGATCCAGGGCGGAATTTGGAAATCCAGGACAGTGACAGGCAGCAGGCAGGCATCCTAGGCTGGGGCCCCAAGCAATTGCTTGTTTTGCCTGTCCTGTTCGACGGCCCTGTGCCCAGCATTAGCCTCCGCCTTGTGTCGCCAGAAACGCGGACGCATGGGTTTGCAGATTAATGGATCACGTAGCACACAAGAGTAAATCTAAGGAGGTGTTCGATTCTCTGGAGGTGGTTGGTAAGGCAGTAGACTATTTAGCAGATGCCGCGGTAGAGACGGTTAGAACAACTGCCAAATCAGCAGCACTTCTAAATTTTGCTAGAAGAGCCCGTTGGGTAAAGACGTGGAATGGAGATTTTACATCCAAGTCTCGTCTTTGCGGTATACCCTTTGAAGGATCACTGCTCTTCGGTTCAGACCTAGAACAGGTACTGTCCCGTTCAACAGAAAAAGGCCAAAAATTCCCTGCAAAACCCAAGAAGGATAAAAGGGAAGAAATTTTTTCGAGGCCCCCCTTCTAAAGACCGTTTTAAGGGGAAAAAGGAGCAGAGGAAAAAGTGGGGATTTGGTAGGGGCAAGGAAAAGGGTGGAATCCTTTTTTCTGGGCCCGGTACTTCCAACAAGGAGTCCAAATGACGCCAACATAAAAGTTGGTGGAAGGCGCTCGTGGTTCCTTCCCCAATGGGAAAACATCACACATGTCCTTACATTCTAAACCTGATAAGGAAGGGTTACAAATTTGAATTTCTGTCTCCCCCTCCTCCAAACTTTATCCTCACTCATCTCCCCAAAGATCCATTGAAAGCAAGGGGCCTTTTGGGGAGTGTCCGCGAACTGGCAGAACGGGAGGTCTTCATCCCTGTTCCTGTGGATCAGATCGGCTAGGGGTTTTATTCCCACATTTTTGTGGTGCCAAAAACATCAGGCAAATTCCGGCTGATCATAAATCTATGGAAGCTAAGCCAGTACTTATATACAAAAAGTTCCGGGTTTGGAGAGTGTTTACACGGTCAGAAGACACCTTCAGGAGGGAGTCTTCATGATAACGTTAGACTTAAAGGATGCTTATTTGCATGTCCCCATTGCCCCGAAACATCAGAAGTTCCTGAGGTTTGCAGTGCAGACAAAACAGGGCGTCCATCAGTGGCAGTTCAGGGCACTCCCCTTCGGCCTAGCGGCCAGTCCGAGAATCTTCACCAAGGTTCTGGCCGAGGTGGTGTCTTTTCTACACCTCCAGGGGATAGCCTTGATCCCATACTTGGACGACATGTTTATTTTCAGTCCGGCCCTGGAACAGCTCCAGTCAGATCGAGACAAAGTGCTGTCCACTCTAGAATGCCTGGGGTGGCTGATCGGTCGAGAGAAGTCCTCCCTAGACCCCTCACAATCCAAGGTGTTTCTAGGGTACCGGGTAGACTCAGTGAGCCAAAGGATCTTTCTTCCCCAAGAGAAGATCACAAGTGCAGAGAGCAGTATCTACTCTCCATGGTACCGGGGAGGCCTCTCTAAGGACCATGATGAAAGTTCTGGGGCTTATGTCATCCTGCATCCCAGCAGTCAACTGGGCCCAGTTCCATTCTCGAGGGCTCCAGGGATTCCTTCTCTCCTCCTGGGATGGGAGAAGAGAATCCCTGGACATAACAGTACCCCTCTTGGAAGAGACAAAAAACTCCCTAGACTGATGGTTCAACTCGGACAACCTGTCGGGAGGTCGGTCCTGGACCCAACAAAACCCGCTGATTCCGACTACGGACGCAAGTGCCTGGGGCTGGGGAGCTCATATGGGAGATCTCTTCGCCCAGGGCCCTTGGGCCTGGGAGCAGAGCAAAGCTTCCTCCAATTTCAGGGAGTTGTTAGCGGTCGGAAAAGCGTTAAACTTTTTCCGAAATCAGGTCCAGGGAAGAGAGGTACAGATCTTCTCGGACAACACAGTGGCCGTGTCCTACCTAAACCACCAGGGTGGAACAAGGTCCAGCAAGCTGATGAAACTGACCTAGGAAATCCTGGGGGAGGCAGAGAAATATATTCTCTTAGTTTCGGCAGCCCATGTAAGAGGGTCCCTCAACATTCAGGCAGACTTTCTCAGCAGACAACCCATTCATCAAGGAGAGTGGGAGTTAAACAACAAAGTTTTCTCTTTGGTAAGCCAACACTTTGGCAAACCAGAGATAGACTTGTTTGCCTGCAGGAAGAACAGGAAAGTTCACAAGTATTTCTCTCTCACCAGGGAGCAGGGCTCCGGGGGAATAGATGCCTTAGCCCAAAACTGGGAGTTCGCCCTGGCATAGGCGTTCCCTCCCCTGATGCTCATTCCCCTGGTATTGCAGAAGCTATCCCGTTCAAACGGGTGCCTTATTCTAATCGGGCCCTGGTGGCCGAAGCGGGCATGGTTCCCCACCCTGAGGAGGTGGTCGATTGCTCCTCCGTTACATCTCCCGTCGAGACGAGATCTCCTCTCCTAGGGACCAGTGTTACATCCTGATCCAGGGTTTCTTTCCCTGACGGCATGGTGTTTGAGAGGGAGATCCTCAGGCACAGGGGATGTTCGGAAAAAGTGATTGATAAACTTTTGCTGAGTAGGAAGCCAGTCACTAGGCAAATTTATGCGAAAGTGTGGAAAGTCTTCTCTCGCTGGGCTCAGTCTAGAGAAGGTTCTCTCCAAACAATCCCGATGGTCCTGGATTTCCTCCAAGAGGGGGTTGACCAGGACCTAGCAGTCAATACCCTCAGGGTCCAGGTTGCAACCTTATCTGTGTTTTTAGACTAAAGACTGGCCCTGAACCCACTGGTAAAGAGATTTGTAACCCCCGTGAGAACAAGCACGTTCCCACCTTGGGATAAATCCCTGGTATTAGATGCTCTAACCAAAGAGCCCTTTGAGCCGGTGGCTCAGGATTCTGTTAAGTTTTTTTCACTTAAAATGGCCTTCCTCCTGGCGATCACGACAGCCAGAAGGGTTGGCGACCTACAAGCTTGAACTATAAAAGAGCCCTTTTTGTTGCTCCTAGAGGATAGGGTAATCCTCAGACAGGATACTTTATATTTGCCAAAAGTGACCTCAGATTTCCACAGGTCACAGGAAATTGTACTCCCCTCCTTTTGTCAGAACCCCAGGAATGACAGAGGAAAAGTTTCATTTATTAGACGTTAGAAGATGTCTTCTAGTCTATTTAGAGAGAGTAAGTGCAGGAGATCAAATAATTTACGAATTAGTTTCTCCGGCCAAAAAAAGGGCTTCAGGCCTCCAAGCCTACGATAGCCAGGTGGATTAGCCAGGTGGATTAAACAGACTATCGCAGTAGCCCATTAAGAGTCAGAAAAACCTGTTCCAGCTCATATCAAAGCTCACTCAACTAGATCTCTGGTGACCTCCTGGGCAGAGAGGGCAGGCGCTTTGATCGATCAAATCTGCAGAGCAGCAACTTGGACGAGCCAAAATACCTTCCTGAGACACTACAGAGTGGAGCTGTTGTCCCCTCAGGACTTGGCGTTTGGCAGGAAGGTCCTACAGGCGGTGATCCCACCCTAAGGTAGGCCTGAACTTCTTGCTCATCGTCTCAGGTGTGCCGTCCTGGAAAATGACTAGAGAAAAGTACCAGTTACACTTACCCGTAACAGGTTTTCTAGGAAGTCTTCCAGGACGGCAGGCCTACTTCCCTACCCTTAATTGTTGGTGATGTTTTATTCTCACAGAATGTACCCTCTGACACTGGTGCGGGCTTATACTTTGTCATAACTGAGGGACAGAGGGAAGGGTGGGGCCTTTTAAACTCTGTTGATTGGGTTTCCTGTGCATCTCAGGTGTGCCGTCCTATTAAACCCGTTACCGGTAAGTGTAACTGGTACTTTTTTGCAGTCCAAAAAAAGCCTCTAAACTCAACTGCCTAGAAACAACTATAAACAACCCTGTGTACATGTACTGATAAGATAACAGAGGAGAGTTCAGGAGCAGTTGAAAAAAATGCCCAACTTCTCCTAAACGTCCATTTACCAGCAGCAGTGTACACAAGGCCCAAAAGCTGTTAAACAAGGTTTTTCACTGTCATTTATCAGCTGTCAGTTTCTAGCATTCAGAAGAGGTTTTGCACTCCCCCGTGTACATGAGGCCTTATGCCCCGTACACACGATCGGATTTTCCGTCGGGATAAACTCGACTGATTTTTCAGACGGAATTCCGTTCAAGCTGCCTTGCATACACACTGTCACACCAAATTCCGACCGTCGAGAATGGGGTGACGTACAACACTACGACGAACCGAGAAAAATTAAGTTCAATGCTTCCGAGCATGCGTCGACTTGATTCTGAACATGCGTGTTTTTTTCTCCGTCGGAGTTCCCTACAGACGAACGGATTTTCCGATAGAGAACATGTTCTCTTTCTAAATTCCGACGGAAAAAGTCTGATGGGGCACACACACGGTCGGAATATCCGATGAAAAAATTCCGTCGGAAATTCCGATCGTGTGTACAAGGCATAAGGCTTCGTGTTCACTGCTGCTGGTAAACGGACGTTTAGGAGCAGTTGGGTGTTTTTTTCAGCTGCCCCTGAACTGTCCTCTATGTTATCTTATCAGTACATGTACACAGGGTCGTTTATAGTCATTTCTAGGGAGTTGAGTTTAGAGGCTTTTTTTGGAAAGCAAAAAAATGCGTTCAGGACGGATGTTCAGAGGCATTTGAAACGCTAAATGCATGCATCATCTTGTAAATGCGTGTAAACCCGGTAACTCGCGTTTAGCCACATTTCATTTACAGGCATTTTTAATGGAGATTACACTCCATAGAGCTCAGTGAGGAGAGGTCTGAGAGCTGATGGGAGGGAAGGGACACACCCCCTGCACACAGGAACAGAGTTAAGGCTGTCAGTCTGCTGGAGCTCCCTCCCGTGTCACCATTTTTCTCTCGATGTCAAGAGAACTTGTCAGAAGTGACTATGCTGATGGAGCGGAACAAAGCAGCAGCCGGAAATGACATTTAGGCCGGCCATAGGCGGTTTGAATATCGGACAGCTCAGCAGGAACCGGACAAGATTTAAACCATGTATGGGCAGGCTAAATGTACCCAAGTTGACCGATTGATTACTGTGTTCTTCAGGCGGGGACGGCTCCTCGCCCCTCTGTGGTAGATGAACAATTGGATCAGACATTGGGAGGAGGATAAAGAGAACTTGGTTAAATTTTCCATAGCTTGAGTCCACTCTTCATCACTGAAGGACTCAAGGTCTTGACGCCACTGCCTAAGGCTGTTTATCTGTACATGAGCACCAACAGCCATTTGGAGTACAGAGTAAAGGCCACCTATCGGTCCCTTTTTGGAGCAGTTTATGGAAACTGCCATTGTTAAAATTGACGAGGGATTATACTTTAATATGAATGTTACTGCTTGGCTCTGTAGAGCATCTCGCAGCTGTAAATACTGAAAAAATAGTTCATTAGGCAACTGGTAGCTCTCTGCCAATTTATTAAAAGGAAGTAAAACATCATTATCAAACAAATGGTGGAGAAACATAATGCCAGCCCTTTTCCAAAAGTCAAACCCTACAAGTTTTGCCAGCTCTGGCAAATGTGGTCTATTCCAAATAGCTATATATTGGATATAGCCTTCATGTAGGGTAAATACCTCTAAAGGATTCCCATAGCTTATGTATCAGGTGGAATGTAGGGAAACAACACTTAATATAGAAGTGATGTGCCACTACCAACTGAACAGGCCGGACATAAGAGAACTCAGAAAGGACAATTTACTGTACAGGATCCTTTGGTTCAAGTTTAAGCCAGCCATATAAATGTTGTATTTGTGAAGAAAAAAAAATGTAATCTAGCATTAGGTACTGCTAAACCTCCTTCATCCTTAGGTAATTTGCCCTAATGTTGTAAAGTGCTGCGCAAACTGTTGGCGCTATATAAAACCTGTATAATAATAATTGTAATACGGGAAGCCGTATTCTGGGGTGTCTATAGTTTCAATTAAGGTACCAAAAAAAGGGTGTCTATTTTTTGAAAAAATCTCTGGGGGAGCCATACTGGGCAGTTATGTAGAAGATACCGTAGTTGTGGCATCCACACGATCTTTACTAGATTGGTAAGACATGAGTAGGTTGCCTCTAACGGTAGTAGGTAAAGCCAGTCTGCTTTAACCACCTCGCGCCCGCCGTACGACTATGTACGGCCGCAAGGTGGTTCTCAAATGCCGGGAGGCAGTCTTTTTACGACCTCCGCTCCTCCGGCCACTGGGGGGCGCGCGAGCGCCACCGGCGGCACGCGCACGTGCCCGGTGCGTCACTGTAATGCCGATGCGCGTGCCTGGCGGCCGTGATGTCCGCCAGGTACCCGCGATCGGCCGGTACAGAGACAAGGACATGGATCTGTGTGTGTAAACACACAGATCCATGTCCTGTCAGGGAGAGAGGAGACCAATGCTGTGTCCCTTGTACATAGGGACACAGATCGGTCACCTCCCCCAGTCAGTCCCCCTCCCCCCACAGTAGTAATCACTCCCAGGGCATACATTTAACCCCTTCCTCGCCCACTAGTGTTAACCCCTTCCCTGCCAGTCACATTTATACAGTAATCAGTGCATATTTATAGCACTGTTCGCTGTATAAATGTGAATGGTCCCAAAATAGTGTCAAAAGTGTCCGCCATAATATCGCAGTCACGAAAAAAATCGCTGATCGTCACCATTACTAGTAAAAAAAAAAAAAAAATAAATAATTATAAAAATGCCATAAAACTACCCCCTATTTTGTAAACGCTATAACTTTTGCGCAAACCAATCAATAAACACCGATTGCGATTTTTTTTTACCAAAAATATGTAGAAGAATACGTATCGGCCTAAACTGAGGAAAAAAATATTTAAAAAAAAAAATTGGGATATTTATTATAGCAAACATCAAAAAATATTGTGTTTTTTTGAAAATTGGTGCACTTTTTTGTTTATAGCGCAAAAAATAAAAACCGCAGAGATGATCAAATACCACCAAAAGAAAGCTCTATTTGTGGGAAAAAAAAGGACGTCAGTTTTGTTTGGGAGCCACGTCGCACGACCGCGCAATTGTCATTCAAAGCGTGACAGTGCGGAAAGCTGAAATTTCGCCTGGGCAGGAAGGGGGTATATGTGCCCAGTAAGGAAGTGGTTAATCAAGTAATGGGGTTAGATTCCTCTCTACGTAATCAGTCACCTGAGGAGTAATGACTCCTAAGTACTTAAATTATGAAACCACTGCTATTTAAAAAGGGGTTGTAAACAAATGGCAGTCACCGGCCCCCCAGCCCCCCCCGTTTTACTTACCTGAGCCCTCGAATGTCCCACGGCGAGGACGCACCGTCTCTCTGCCCAGGGTTCTTGGCTCTTGATTGGATAGATTGATAGCAGCGCAGCCATTGGCTCCCGCTGCTGTCAATCAAATCCAATGACGCAGGTGCTGGGGGGCGGGGCCGAGTCTTGCATACGGCAGCTATGGACGCCGAATGCTGGACTCGGGAGCACGCACACAAGGTAACCCCCCGGGAGAGCGCTTCTCCTAGGGGGTTATCTGATGCAGGGAGGAGCCGCAAGAGCTGCCGAGGGACCCCAGAAGACAGCATTCGGGGCCACTCTGTGCAAAACGAACTGTATTAAAAAAAAATAATACTCAAACCTTTAGTATTACTTTAAGATGCAGTGGTTGGCAGATCTACTGAGAGAGTGTACCCTTTCTATTTGTCAACAGGATAATTAGTGATGAAAAATCCAAAATGTTACCATTATCAGACTAGGAAGTGAGGGGAAATCTTCCAATGGGGACACTTGTTTCTGTTATAACTGTCCAAAAAGGTACCATTTTAGAGACAATGCTTTAATTTTATACAGAACAGGAAGTGTCAGGGAAGTTGGCAAACCAGACTGTGTGGACTGCACAGAGGAGACCAAAAATGCATGCGAGTGAAAATATAATAATAATTTATTTACCGTATATACTCGAGTATAAGCCGAGGTACCTAATGTTTCCGATCCTCACTGTTTCCTATCCTCACTGTTTCCTATCCTCACTGTTTCCTATCCTATAATTTTACATTGTAAATAGTACCTGTAAAGAAGTTGCGGCTGCGGCGTCCATCGTTCGAATTCCGCGGTCTCTTCCTGTTCCTTTCGTGATAGGCGATTCTCATCAGACACTCTCCGCCTATCACGATCATTCTCTCATCCTCAGTTCCCCAGCAGACACTGTGTTGGGTGTTCCGCCAATCACAGACGTCTGCTGGGAAACTGTTTTCAATGTAAAAAATTTCGCTGACTCGAGTATAAGCCGAGGGGGGGAGGACTTTCAGCCCAAAAAAAAGGCTGAAAATCTCGGCTTATACTCGAGTATATACGGTAAGTAAATATGAATACAACCACCTCAAATAAACACAGTGCAATAACCAACCCTAATGCCGCGTACACACGATCATTTTTCCCGTCGGGAAAAAATACATTTTTTTTTAACAAGAAAAACTACCGTGTGTGGGCTTTTTGTCATTTTTTCCGACGGGAAAAACGGCATTAATCACAACGAGAAAAATTAGAACATGCTCATAGGGAATCACTGCCACGGAGCCCACACACGGAAAAAAAATGTCGGGAAAAACGGCCGTGTGTAGGGAACCAAGCCGTTCAATCGTTTTTCCCGTCGATTTTCTCGACGGTGTTTTCACCGTCGAGAAAATCGATCGTGTGTACGCGGCATGAAACCAAGATCCACAGATAACAATAGACATATATGTACAATGATGGGAGATACTGTAATCGTAAACAAGCCAGGCTGAGGTCATACACAAGGAGATCAGAAGATAGGTAAGGACGGGAAAGGAACAGGGAGAGGACGGATAGATAGGCTGCAGAGCAGGAATCCAAAGTAATCAGGTAACAGGGGGACAGGTATCCAAGGTAATGGGGAAGCAGGAGGGACAGAACGGATGGGCTCGGGATAGGGATCAGGTCGGATCAGATACAGGCTCAGAAGTCAGGATCGCAGGGTCAAGGTCAGGGAGAGAGATACCAAGGCAAACATGTGAGGGCTGGCCAGGTATTTAAGTATCTGCCAGTGATTAGGCTAGGTGACACCTGTCCGCAGGAAGAGCAGTCCGCTCCACACTGCCAGGATCCATCCACTGGTGGAGACCAGTACTGCGTCCCAAAGATGATATAAACACCAGCAGGGAGAAGTTCTCCTGACAGTTCCAAACTGCCAGGAGACACCTGCTGGTGGACCACAGTACTGCAAGCCAAATAATAAATATTACCAGCGGATGGAACCTTTCCTGACAGGAAGTGAAGGGAAATTGATAAAAAACAAAACAAAAAAGCATAGCGAAAGGGGGTTATAACTTTTTCCCATGTCTTTTATATCACATTTGTAAAAGGTTGTTGAAATGATTGCTATGTTCTGAAGTATTTTTAAAGTAGTTCTACTGTCAAAAGTTTTTTTTTTTTACCTTAATGTTAAAGTTCCACCCAGAATATTTTTTTATTTTTTTAGGTAACCTGTTCTGCTACACTTGTCCAAATACTTTAATGCATGTCATTTAACAATTCTCTGCTCAATTTCCAGATTTTTAAATTACTTTAACTTTTGATTTCAGATCTGCAGAGAGCTTCCATCTTCACTGTGGGCATGTGAAGCCCACTAGCAGTCTCTTCCGGCATATGGTGATGCTGGCTACCCAGCATGCACCTCCCGATCTGGCGCGTGCGCTGTATACACATGGTGTAGCGCAGGAAAATTATCTTGTTGCCATAACAACGGGCGGCGATGGAGGAAGTGCCCGCCCCGTTGTTATGGCTACAAAGATAAGCCATCTACAGCAAACGACATGCCTGCTGTCTCCTGGGATTGATGACGCGCATATCCCAGGAGACATTGCAAAGCCGGAAATTACGCACACAGCCGTGGCCATGAAGGAGGAAGTAACAATAGATTACAGCATTACTACAGTAAGTGATTCTAAAAAAAAATTTAAAAAATTATATGCCAAATTGCAATCACTGCACACTTTACTGCTGGATGCTCGGCTTTAAGCATCTGGCCACAAAATGTTAGTTTTTATAGTAAAACAAATTATTTAAAGGCTGTATGATAAAGCCAGCCATTTATTTCTGCCCATCATCAGCATTTTTAGATTTGTCAGTTAAAGTATAAAATAGGCAGGCAGTGGTCGGAATGAAGCAGTGAGAACAGGTAACTCAGGTCAGCTCTGGAATCTTCTTCACACTAGATTTGCCTGCCAGCTTTCCGGGATCAGCCATTACTGGAGATGACATGTCTGTATTGGCTCTAGTGCACTGAATGCATATTGAAGGCAATGGAAAGTTTATCTCCCTGGAGCTACTGTGTGGCTTTTAGTACACCCATCAGCTGAGCAACCAACATGCATCTATGATTGCAGATGGGGAAAAAAAAAAAAAAGACGACTGAGCCTGGGCAGAAAAAAAAAATGACTGGCCAATCATTTGAATGAAAAAAAATGTGCACATATAAATGCTGTACGTATCTAAAAACATGTCTAAACATGAGTACTTTAGTTGAGAATTTTACACAGGATCTAGCTCAGCCAGCAGAAACATGAATGAGGCCTTAGATAAACAAGACTAAGAAACTGAAGCTAAACTCCAACTAAGACTAAGAGCCGGTTCACACAGGGGCGTCCTGGGATCCGACTTCAAGTCGCACGGTTTAGAAAAGTAATGGAAGTGAATAGAGCAGTCTTAATGTACACTACTGCAGTCGCTCCGACAGTTCCCCTCCAAGAGCATACCAGGCCCTTAGGTCAGGGTTGTCGGGAAGAGGCCCTTGTCCCCATCAACATGGGGGGTGGGTGCTTTGGGGCGCCCTGCGGCCCCCCCACCCCAAAGCACCTTGTCCCCATGTTGATGGGGACAAGGGCCTCTTCCCGACAACCCTGGCCGTTGGTTGTCGGGTTCTGCGGGCGGGGGGCTTATCGGAATCTGTGAGCCCCTTTTAATAAGGGGGCCCCCAGATCCCAGGCCCCCCACCCTAAGTGAATAAGTATGGGGTATAGTACCCTTACCCATTCACCTGGGGAAAAGTGTCAATAAAAAAAACCACACTAGACAGCTTTTTAAATTAATTTATTAGGCAGCTCCGGGGGTCTTCTTCCGACTTCGGGGGTCTTCTCCCACTCTCCCGTGCTTTTTGCCTTCTGCCGGGCACCTCCGCTATCTTCTGCCGGCTCTTTTGCTAGGGGGGGCCCGGTCTTCATCGTCATCTTCTTCCCTCTTCTCTCTGCCCGATGTTGCCTCGTCGCTCTCTGCCGCTATAATGCAGCGTGCGCGGAGCGCAACGACTCATATAGGCCTGGGGCGTGGTCACCGGGTGACCCCGCCTCTTCTGACGTCACAGTCCCATCATGCTCCGGGTGGTGATGACATAAGGGGCGGGGTCACATGGTGACATCACCCGGTGACCACGCCCCATGCCTATACAAGTCGTTGCGCTCCACGCACATGGCATTATAGCGGCAGAGAGCGACGAGGCAACATCGGGCGGAGAGAAGAGGGAAGAAGACGACGATGAAGACCGGGCCCCCGCTAGCAAAAGAGCTGGCAGAAGATAGCGGAGGTGCCCGGCAGAAGGCAGAAAGCACCGGAGAGCGGGAGAAGAACCGGAGAGCGCGGTGAAGGCACCGGAGAGCGCGGAGAAGAGGCCCGAAGTCGGTAGAAGACCCCCGAAGCTGCCTAATAAATTAATTTAAAAAGCTGTCTAGTGTGTTTTTTTTATTGACACTTTTCCCCACTGGTTAGCCAGTTATTTAGGTTACCGTCAGGTTTTTATATAGCGTCAGGTACCCCCATATATAACCTAATAAAGGTTTTAACCCCGATTGCCCCTAGTTAACCCTTTCACCAGTGATCACCATATAAGTGTTACGGGTGACGCTGGTTGGTTAGTTTGCTTTTTATAGCATCAGAGCACCCGCCGTATATAACCCATTAAAGGTTTAACCCCCTGATCGCCCGGCGGGTGATATCAATTAGGTTTTAGCGCCAGAGAGGGTCTGCGTCGCCCCAGGCAGCGTTAGGTTAGTGCCAGTAACGCTAACACCCACGCGCAAAGCATACACCTCCCTTAGTGGTATAGTATCTGAACAGATCAATATCTGATCTGATCAGATCTATACTAGCGTCCCCAGCGGTTTAGGGTTCCCAAAAACGCAGTGTTAGCGGGATCAGCCCAGATACCTGCTAGCACCTGCGTTTAGCCCCTCCGCCCAGCCCAGCCCACCCAAGTGCAGTATCGATCGATCACTGTCACTTACAAAACACAACACACATAACTGCAGCGTTCGCAGAGACAGTCCTGATCCCTGCGATCGCTAACAGGTTTTTTTGAAGCGTTTGATACATTTGCTGACAGTCAGGTGCTTTTTTACTTGTAAATCTTACTAGTGTACCCCTAAATTTAGAGCCCAAAATGGCAAATCGAAGGTACACTAGTAAAGAGGCCTACGAGATTCTGAGCATGACAGATAGTGAAGAGGAGGTCACGTATCTATCTGTCAGATTCAGGCTCAGAATATCTTTCCGTAGAAGACAGTGAAGTCAGCGGCTCCATGTCAGATAGCTCTGATGACGAAGATGAGGTCCCCGCTACAGTCAGGCGTACCCGATCCCGATCTTCTGAGGTTGTTGAGGAGCAAGAACCGCAGGGCTCTCGTATCATGGAGCAGAGTAGTACTAGCGCCGCTATTCCTTCTGGTGAATTGGCAAGCACCAGCAGCCTAGTACAGCCTGGGCGTACATCCAGCACTGCAGTATCACGTGGTGACGTGGAGAGTCCCATAAGTGCAGTTCAAGCTGGCGAGGTGGCAAGCACAAGTAGTGTCCCGCTGCCACCAAGAAGAAGACAAAGGCAGGCCCGTCGTGCCCATAGTGCCCTTCCTGCAGAATTCGCCTATCCTGATTGGGTCCCCACCACTTCTGCAGAACCCGTACTTCCCCCATTCACTGCCCAACCCGGTATTCAGGTGGAAACAGCTGATTTTATGCCAATTGATTTTTATTCGCTGTTTTTCACGGAAGATCTCTATAGATCTATTGTGGACCAGAGTAATTTATATGCTGGTCAATTCATCGCCGCTAATCCCCAGTTGCCTTCCATTGCCAAAGATTGGAAACCAATTACGGTTTCCGAATTTAAGACCTTTCTGGGCCTTTCCCTCAACATGGGCACACATAAATTCCCGTCATTGCGTGCTTATTGGTCCACGCACCCAATTGACCACATGCCCGTGTTCTCTGCCTCCATGCCCAGGAAACGATACGAGCAGATCTTGCGGTTCATGCATTTCAATGACAATGAACTTTGTCGTCCACGTGGAGACCCTGAAAACGACCGGCTCTACAAAATTCAGCCCCTCATAAACCACTTCAACGAACGTTTTGCAGCCTTGTTTATTCCCGATCAAGTTGTCTGCATTGAGGAGTCCCTGATTACATTTTATGGCCGCTTGTCTTTCAAGCAGTACCTTCCCAGCAAGCGTGCCAGATACGGGGTCAAGCTCTATAAGTTCTGTGACAGGGCAACAGGCTATGTATGGTTTACGGTTTATGAGGGAAAAGATAGACAGGTTGAGCCGGTCAACTGCCCGGATTACATAGGGAGCGCTGGCAAGATAGTGTGGAACTTGGTGTCACCCTTATTCGGAAAGGGGTACCACTTGTATGTGGACAATTATTACACGAGCGTGCCACTGTTTAGTCACTTGTTTGATCATCAGATTGGAGCATGTGGCACCGTGCGACCTAATCGCCGGGGCTTTCCCCAGAGGCTTGTAGATTCCCGTCTTAGGCTGGGGGAGAGAGCCTGCTTGAAGTGTAATAATTTGCTCGCTGTGAAGTGGAGGGATAATAAGAATGTTTTCCTTCTTACCTCCCTTCATGCAGACACGACAGTCCAAATTCGTACGGCGACTGGTGTTGTGGAGAAACCCCTCTGTGTCCACGAATATAACCAAAATATGGGAGGGGTGGACCTCAACGACCAGTTGTTGGCGCTGTATCTAATTGACCGTAAGGCGAGACGCTGGTACAAAAAAGTGTCTCTATCCTTATTCCAATTGGCTTTGCTGAACGCTCATGTGCTATACAGAGCTTCAGGCGGGACATTATCTCTCCTAAAATTCCAGGATGAAATAGTCACAGAACTCCTGTATCCAGGCGGTTCTGCACCTCACCATCCCCAACCAAATGCAGTAAGCCGGCTGCATGAGAGGCATTATACGTATGTCCTCGAGAGTACCCCTACCCAATGAGCCCCCCAAAAAAGATGTTGTGTCTGTAGCAAGCGCGGATTTAGGCATGACACCCGTTATTTTTGTCCACGCTGTCCTGACAATCCTGGTCTTTGCATTGGTAAATGTTTTGAACGCTTCCACTCAAAAGTGAAGTTTTAGCGTAGGGTACAGCATTTCACAGACTAGGACACTTATACAGGGTCTCCCAAGATGCCATCGCATTTTGAGAGACCAGAACCATTACAGTTGTTAAAGTTACAAAAAAAAAAGTGTAAAAAAGAAAAAAAAAACGTAAAAACAAAAAACACAAAAAAAAAAATATAACTCTCTCTCTTTTTTCTCTCTATTGTTCTTCTCTGTTTTACTGTATTCTATTCTGCAATATTTTATCATGCTTGCTTTTCAGGTATGTAATTTTTTGTTTTCAGGTGCGCCATTCAGCTGCAGCGCGGAATTATTTATCTTGACAGCAACAGCGTTTGCTCCCACGATACATAAAGCCATGACTCCAGTGCTGTAGGAGGTGATTTCACCACCACAGTTAGAAAAAAGAGCATATATGCCGAAGCATGGGGGCCAGCAGGGGCGGAGGAGCGATTTTGCTCCTAATGCCGCGTACATACGGTTGAAATTCCAACGGAGGGTTGCCCGTGGAAAAGTCTGACCGTGTGTACGCAGCATAACCTTTTATGCCGCGTACATACGGTCGAAATTCCGACGGAGGCTTGCCCGTGGAAAAGTCTAACCGTGTGTAAGCGGCATAACTTTTTTGCGGGAGGATGCCCCCATGCTTCGGCATATATATATTTTAGGCACAGGTTGCGTTAAAAAAAGGTTTTATTTTTTACAATTTTTTTTTTTTGGTATTTGCTTTGCAGGTATGGTATGGTAAGGTCTTACTGTTATACTGTAATGTTACGTTGTTTTAATGTTAACCATCATTTGCTTAGCAGGTACGCCATTCATTTGCAGCGCGGATTTATTTATCTTGACAGCAACAGCGTTTGCTCCCACGATACATATAGCCGTGACTCCAACGCTGTAGGAGGTGATTTCACCACCACAGTTAAAAAAAAAAAAGAGCATATATACCGAAGCATGGGGGCAGCAGGGGCGGAGGTGCGATTTTGCTCCTAATGCCGCGTACATACGGTCGAAATTCAGACGGAGGCTTGCCCGTGGAAAAGTCCGACCGTGTGTACGCGGCATAACCTTTTATGCCGCGTACATACGGTCGAAATTCTGACGGAGGCTTGCCCGTGGAAAAGTCCGACCGTGTGTACGCGGCATAACCTTTTATGCCGCGTACATACGGTCGAAATTCTGACGGAGGCTTGCCCGTGGAAAAGTCAGACCGTGTGTACGCGGCATAAATTTTTTGCGGGAGGATGCCCCCATGCTTTGGCATATATAAATGGTGCATGTATGCCCATCATTAGAAGTGGGTGGATGAAGGGAGGTATTCTAATTGTGGGCATACCCACCGATCAATCTCTTTTTTTTCATTCAGCCAACAGGCTGCATGAAAAAAAAGATTACAATACATGTCCAACAAGGACCAGCAACGTACTGGTATGTTGCTGGACTTTGAATGGTTATACCAGAATGATGCCTGTAGGTTTAGGTATCATATTGGTATCATTCTTTTCAGCCAATTATCCTCTAGACTGCTTTTACAAGCAGTGGGAGGGAATGTCCCCCCCCTCGGATATAAACAGCGCCATTGGGAAATTGGGAAAGCATTTTATCACACCGATCTTGGTGTGGTCAGATGCTTTGAGGGCAGAGGAAAGATCTAGGGTCTAACCCCCCCCATTTTTTTTCAAAAAAGAGTACCTGTCACTACCTATTGCTATCATAGGGGATATTTACATTCCCTGAGATAACAATAAAAATGGTAAAATAAATAAATAAATATGGAAGCAACAGTTTAAAAATAAAATAGCAAAAAAAAAAGCACCCCTGTCCCCCCCTGCTCTTGCACAAAGGCGAACGCAAGCGTCAGTCTAGCGTCATATGTAAACAGCAATTGCACCATGCATGTGAGGTATCACCACGAAGGTCAGATCGAGGGCAGTAATTTTAGCAGTATACCTCCTCTGTAAATCGAATGTGGTAACCTGTAAAGGCTTTTAAAAATGTATGTAGTTTGTCGCCACTGCGCGTTTGTGCGCAATTTTAAAGCATGTCGTGTTTGGTATCCATGTACTCGGCCTAAGATCATCTTTTTTATTTCATCAAACATTTGGGCAATAGTGTGTTTTAGTGCATTAAAAATAAAAAAAGTGTGTTTTTTCCCAAAAAAATGCGTTTGAAAAATCGCTGCGCAAATACTGTGTGGGAAAAAAATGCAACACCCACTATTTTAATCTGTAGGGCCTTTGCTTTAAAAAAATGTATAATGTTTGGGGGTTCAACGTAATTTTCTTGCAAAAAAAAATATATGTTTTCATGTAAACAAAGAGTGTCAGAAAGGGCTTGGTCTTCAAGTGGTTAGAAGAGTGGATGATGTGTGACATAAGCTTCCTAATGTTGTGCATAAAATGCCAGGACAGTTCAACCCCCCCCCCCCCCCCCAAATGACCCCATTTTGGAAAGTAGACACCCCAAGCTATTTGCTGAGAGGCATGTTGAGCCCATTGAATATTATTTTTATTTTTTTTGTCCCAAGTGATTGAATAATGACAAAAAGAAAAAAAAAAATGTACAAAAAGTTGTCACTAAATGATATATTGCTCAAACATGCCATGGTTATATGTGGAATTGCACCCCAAAATACATTCTGTTGCTTCTCCTGAGTACGGGGATACCACATGTGTGAGACATTTTGGGAGCCTAGCCGCGTACAGGACCCCGAAAACTAAGCACCGCCTTTAGGATTTCTAAGGGTGTAAATTTTTGATTTCACTCCTCACTGCCCATCACAGTTTCGGAGGCCATGGAATGCCCAGATGGCACAAAACCCCCCAAATGACACCATTTTGGAAAGTAGACACCCCAAGCTAATTGCTGAGAGGTATTGTGAGTATTTTGCAGATCTCACTTTTTGTCACAAAGTTTTGAAAATTGAAAAAAAATATATGTTCTTTCTTAATTTTCAAAAACAAATGAGAGCTGTAAAAAATACTCACCATGCCTCTCAGCAAATAGCTTGGGGTGTATACTTTCCAAAATGGGGTCATTTGTGGGGGTTTTGTGCTATCTTGGCATTTTATGGACTTCAAAACTGTGATAGGTAGTGAGGAGTGAAATCCAAAATTTATGCCCTTAGAAATCTTGAAGGCGGTGCTTGGTTTTTGGGGCCCCGTACGCGGCTAGGCTCCCAAAAAGTCCCACACATGTGGTATCCCCATACTCAGGAGAAGCAGCAGAATGTATTTTGGGGTGTAATTTCACATATGCCCATGGCATGTGTGGGCAATATATCATTTAGTGACAACTTTGTGCAAAAAAAAAAAAAAGTTTGTCATATTCCCGCAACTTGTGTCAAAATATAAAATATTCCATGGACTCAACATACCTCTCAGCAAATAGCTTGGGGTGTCTACTTTCCAAAATGGGGTCATTTGGGGGGGTTTTGTGCTATTTTGGCATTTTATGGCCTTCGAAACTGTGATAGGTAGTGAGGAGTGAAATCAAAAATTTGCTTCCTTAGAAATCCTGAAGGCGGTGCTTGGTTTTCGGGGGCCTGTACGCGGCTAGGCTCCTAAAAATTCCCACACATGTGGTATCCCCATACTCAGGAGAAGCAGCAAAATGTATTTTGGGGTGCAATTCTCCACATATAACCATGGAATGTGTGAGCAATATATTATTTAGTGACAACTTTTTGTAATTTTTATTTTTATTTTTTTAGTCATTATTCAATCACTTGGGACAAAAAAAAATATTCAATGGGCTCAACATGCCTCTCAGCAATTTCCTTGGGGTGTCTACTTTCTAAAATGGGGTCATTTGGGGGGGTTTTGTACTGCCCTGCCATTTTAGTACCTCAAGAAATGAGATAGGCTGTCATAAATTAAAAGCTGTGTAAATTCCAGAACATGTACCCTAGTTTGTAGACGCTATAACTTTTGCGCAAACCAATATACGCTTATTGACATTTTTTTTACTAAAGACATGTGGCTGAATACATTTTGGCCTAAATGTATGACTAAAATTGAGTTTATTCGATTTTTCTTATAACAAAAAGTAGAAAATATAAATTTTTTTCAAAATTTTCAGTCTTTTTTTTTTTTTTTTGCGATATAAAAACGGAAAATCGCAGAGGCAATCAAATACCATTAAAAGAAAGCTCTTTTTGTGGGAAGAAAAGGACGCAAATTTCGTTTGGGTACAACATTGCATGTCCGCACAATTTTCAGTTAAAGCAGCGCAGTGCAAAATTGTGAAATCACCTCTGGTCATTATGGTCCGTATTGGTCCGGGGCTTAAGTGGTTAAAATTCTCCACAATCTTGAGGCATCCCATTCTAAAATGTCAAAAATGAAACTAAGTTTTACATAACGCAGCAGCGATTTAGTCTTCCAAAGCAAATATACCTTTGGACACTGGTACTGACTAGTATTCCAATGTTTATTTCCTCCCTCAGTTTCTTTAACTCGCTCAGCTAATGTGACGCCAGAGTTGATGGAGAGGGTGAAGAGGAGGATCAAAACAAGGATGCTGTGCAGGTGTACAACGTCCTCCTTATCAACCGATAACGTCACTGGTTGTTCGTTGTAATGGTGCACAATGAAAATCTGTGGCTTTGTGTATCTACTCACTGGCTTGTATACAATTTGTGAGCAATTTCCAGGCATTTTGCCAAGGTACCCCTGAAGAAACATGAAGGCACCCTGGTTGAAAAAGGCTGGTCTTAAGGGTGCCACTCACTGATGCCGAGCTAATAACTGGGTTTAACTGTAAAATAGATCGGTCTTGGTGACTAAAACCTAGATCTAGGTTCTTAATTGCATACAATTCTTGCACCAGGTGTAGATTTACACCCCTAATCTTTATCCACATAAAATACACACCTACAAGCCCTCAGATAAGTTGCCCACAGGTTCATCCATGTAAGCAAGAGCTCATAGGAACATCTTTGAAAGTGTGTACATGAATATGAACTGAAAATCAAATGTGAAGATGCTGATATTAAACAGGCACATTTACAGTACAGTCACAGGCAGACAAACAAAGCAACTCCCAGCTGATAATCACTGTGATTATAACCTTGATGGTCTTATAATGCAGTGTTGCAAAACTTATGATGCCCCTTCTATCCTGAGGTAGAGAGACAGAACTCTACACTGTGCACAAAAACACTTTGTATCACTCTGAGAAAGATTTGTGTATATTTATGTATAAAGTACCAAAAATGTTGCAAAACCTGCTTGGCTCACAAAGGTGCAAAGTTCCTGTAGTAAAGGGGTCAGTGTAGGTTGGTGTAGGTTCTAAATGGAATGTTAAAAGTGTTTGTTAATGCACAATGATAAATTACTGCCAGCCCCTCTATTTTAGGCACACATACCACTTTGTAAGTCTTTTATAAAAACGAGGCATGTAAATACCTTTTAAGAGCAATCTTCAGGCGGGTCACGTGACTCGCGGCCGCTTTACATCTCCAATACATGGCTCCCACAGAAGCCCTGTATCGGAGATGTAAAGTGGCCACGAGTAACTTGACCGGCCAAATACATATCCTCGTTTTAATAAAAGACTTGCACAGTGTGGTATGCCTGCTAAAATAGAGGGTCTGGCAGTGACCACTGTACATTTTTGATTTATAATAATAGTGACGGGGGGTGGGGGGGACGTAGACAAAGACACAGAACATGGAGCTGACAGGCAGGAAGGGAGGGGGTGAGGGGAAGAGAGGAGAGCAGAGAGGACAGCTGCGGTTGAGAGGAACCTACTAATCAGCAGCCCTGATTATCGTGGTCAGCACAGAGAAGGGAACACAGGAAGTGACAGGATCAGACAGGTTTTTTTATAGTTTAGAGAGGGGCAGATTACACAGCACAAGCACTGTGCTGTTTAACCACTTAAGGACTGTCTCACGCCAATATACAAATCGTCAGAATGGCACGGCTGGGCACATCCACATACAGGTACATTGCCGTTTAAGAGCCCAGCCGTGGGTCGCACTCGCGACCCGGTCCTGAGCTCTGTGACTGCACCCGCAGGACCCGATCGCTGCCTGTCTCCCGCGATCAGGTCACAGAGCTGAAGAACGGTAAGAGGTAAGTGTAAACCTCTCCCTGTGCTTCCTAGTGAGCCTGTCACTGATCGTCTGTTCCCTGTCATAGGGAACGTCGATCAGTGACGTCACACGCCAAGCCATGCCACCCCCTACAGTAAGAAACACACATTAGGTCACACTTAACCCCTTCAGCACCCCCTACAGGTTAACCCCTTCACTGCCAGTGTCATTTTCACAGTAATCAGTGCATTTTTATAGCACTGATCGCTGTAAAAATGACAATGCTCCCAAAATACTGTCAAAAATGTCCGATGTGTGCGCCATAATGTCGCAGTCATGATAAAAATCGCTGATCGCCACCATTACTAGTAAAAAAAATAATATTAAATAAAAATGCCATAAAACTATCCCCTATTTTGTAGACGCTATAACTTGGGTATTTATTATAGCAAAAAGTAAAAAATATTGTGTTTTTTTCCAAACTGGACGCTCTTCTTTTGTTTACAGCGCAAAAAATAAAAACCGCAGAGGTGATCAAATACCACCAAAAGAAAGCTCTATTTGTGGGAAAAAAAGGACGCAAATTTCGCTTGGGAGCCACGTCGCATGACCGCGCAATTGTCATTCAAAGTGTGACAGTGCTGAAAGCTGAAAAATGGCTTGGGCAGGAAGGGGGTTTTCGTGCCCGGTAGGGAAGTGGATAAACAGTCCATGTTCAGCAGACAAACAAGTATCGTCTCATTGTGTGCTTGTGAGCAGTTGGAATATCTGATATCTATATCCAGACTGATAGGAAGTGTATATGACGAAAGCACTCAAGCGGAGTGTGGGACGTTTCGTTACAGGGACTATTCAACATTCTGACCGAAACTGGGAAGGGTTTTATTTAAAAAAACAAAAACTAAAATTCACATGTTGGGGTAGAACTGCAAAATGACCTTTAATGAAAGCGGTATAAGCAAAATTATTATGTCAGCTGGCAAGAAACTGCATTCATTTATGGTTAACTTCTGCTGTAAAGATCAGTTTGCCCTCAGTAATATTGCTCAGACATATAGAAACAGTGATGTATATTCAAGGTGACAGAAAAACAGGATGTAACTGCTTTGGGAAACACATGTCACATACACTTAAATTGGTGAGCAGAGAACTCAAAAATTAAATATACAAGAGTAACGCAAAAATAATATGGTAAGTGCAGGATCTCAATGATGAATATATATTAATCATTTATTGTAGAAATCGAAGCTGAAATGTGATTTTGCAAAAATTTGGCATATTGTAATTGATTGTTTTGCTGCCCTGGATCACAATATAATAATAAAATAAAAAGTGTGATAAAATATAATTACCTTTTAAAGCTCAACTCAACTTTTTTCTAATTTTGCAGAGGGTAAGGAAGAGTTAAAACTTTGGTCAGACATTTATTTCTGTTCTGTGACCACTTAGAAGTGGTTGTAAACCCTTTACAACCACTTTATGCTACAGGTAAGCCTATAATAAGGCTTACCTGTAGCTACCCAGGATATCTCTTAAACCTGCACGGTTTAGAAGATATCCCCTGCATGTGACGATGTCATCGGCACATGCGCACTGGGGAAAACTGAAGCATTGGCATGTATGTGCCGTTGCTTCAGTCTGTGTGCCGTTACCAGCGGCATGCGCGGGAGTGACGTCATCGCGGCTCCGGCCAATCACAGCGCCGGAGCCCGCGATACCCGGAAGTCACTCTGGGAGAGATGTCGCCAGCCAGAGGGGGATACAGGGACCACTACGGGGACTTTGATGCAAGACAAGAAATTCATAATGAGCTAGTATGCTATGCATACTAGCTCATTATGCCTTTGTCTTGCAGGGTTTTTTTTTTTTAATAGGGTTTACAACCACTTTAAGGACAAAGTGCCCTACCTTCCTTTACCTGTGATACAAGAAGCAGCAAAGAAGGCAACAATAAAACATGTCAAAAGCTATACCCGCTACAAAAAATAAGGGTTTTGGAGACAGAATTGAGAGGAAGTCTACAGGTTTGCGGCAATAAGGCAGTACAGCCTGCACAACACTCAGCACCCAGCCTGTGAGTAAATGACCAGAAGCAGTTGATGAACTTTTTCTTCTCTCTTCTTCTATCTGCATGTTCCTTTTCAGCATATGCACACTGCAGCACACCTGATTGGCTCCTAGGTTATACTCTTCCTTTCCTAGTCTGAGTTCTGCTGTGCAGAGTAGTACAGGAGGCAGATACCAAATCACACACCGATACCTTTATTGGTGGCATTTAACCAAATCAGCACTCATACCTGTATGCCCCCTACAGACCAAAGCAGTTATTTTTTTATTTTTTTATTTCTGTTTTGTGCCTATTTATTTCGGTAAAGGCTTCTTATCATGACTTAATGCTATATATATATATATATATATATATATATATATATATATATATATATATATATATACACACACATATACACACACACACACACACACACACCTATACATACACACCCATATATGTTGGTGTTTTTATATCACACTGAGTTTAGCGTTAAATTTACAGTATATTTCACTGAACTGCTGATCTATCTACTAATTGTGTGGTTATGGAAACCATCAGGCTAACACTGCTTTATCTGCCTCTTGGGAGTGTCAACTGTGGTATTTAAAGATCAGTAATTACTCATTTACATTACTTGAAAGGAAAAATGGACTTCTCAGCAAAAAATATAATACTATAATACATACCTATAACGATACTTTCAGCAGCCAAAGTAACATATCACTGTCTCCAGCAAATACTCTCAACAGACTGCGAACACTTTGTGAGCACCAGTAAACCAGCACATGGTAAAGCTTTTTCCTAACCCTTTTGTGGTTGGAAAGTGTTGCTAACAGTGTTCACCAAGTGAGCTTGGGATTCATTAGTGCCTTACATTGCCTGATAAACGACTGTGCTATCATTGCACAGCTAGGAGCTGAGAGATACACGATTATCTGGGGCCAATAAATGGCATCGCACCCAGAATGGTAGATATTATGCAACTTATTTAAATGGCCATCTTTTTTTCTAAAACATTATGGGGTTGATTTACTAAAGCTGGAGAGTGCAAAATCTAGCACAGCTCTGCAAAGAAGCCTATTAACTTACAGGTTGTTTTTTTTGTTAAAGCTTAATTAAAACAAGCTGAAGGTTTTGCACCCTCCAGTTTCAGTAAATTAACCCCAATGCATAACTTTTTATCAGTCTATTAATAATGCATTGGTAAGAGATTTTGCTAGTGTTCCAAACAGGACTGAAGCTGCTAAAGGTATTCAGGATATTCATTGAACTTCGAGGTGGCAAGCATCAGCTAAATGTCCTTAATTTCAACTCAAAAGTCATGTCACCCTTCCAGAAAATGTATATACCACATAAGCATGATTCACTAAACCTAGCTGTATCATAGCAGGGTTGAAACACTTTGTAGGCCCAACATTATAAGCTCTGAAGGTTTTCATTTTACCTTCTGTTTAGAGATGGTCGTTTCATTTTGGCCTTCTGAATTGCAAGGGGAGTAAAAGAGGCCATGTACATCAAATTGCATCACCTCCTCACTACCTGTAATAACCCCCTTGAACCCCACACAAGCATGCAGTTTCGGGGCACTTGCAGACTGGCCCTATTTACTTGAATGGATCACGAATGGTGGGCAGTAGCTGCCCACTGCCCTACTGACCCTATCCACACACCATTCACTGCCCTACTGACTGAGACTGTCCACTTATAAGGTAGGCCAAGTTTATATTTTTAGTGACATTGGTTTTATTATGTTTCTATGTTGTCCTTACTATTTAGTTAGGCCTCGCTAGGTAATTTCTGTTTAAAAAAAAAAAAAAAGGGTGCTGAACCCCGGTGTATTTGATCTCTTTCAGGTTGTTCAGGTAGATCTCCACTTTTCAAAAGGCCCTTATCTAAGGAAATATCCAATTGCCTTCTGGGGGGTTTGAAAATAAATATAAATTTTTCCCTGCTAGAGCAAATTGGATTATACTTTATATGTTTTTTTGCCTTCCTCTGGATCAACTGTGCGTATCGGGTTCTGTATAATGGAGAATTTATATTTATTTATCATGTTTAGTTATTTTTCTATTGGTTAAACTAGATGGACTTGTATCTTTTTTTCAACCCGACTAACTTACTACAGTATGCAACTACCTTGGCATATCTCAAGGTGACTGCATTAAACTACCCATAGCTATAGTTCCTAGCATTCATTAGAACTGAGGAATCTACTTGATGAGTGGCAAAAGGTCCTAAACATAACAAGTCCATTTGTGTGTAACCAACTACTACCAGACACAACATTATAAGAATAATATTACACATAATGGGTTGTCACAAGTTTTTACTTGACTTAACATAGAAGATAAGACTACTCAATATTTCTCCCAGATACCCCCAAACATATACACAGCCCATTTACCTCACACATCTGTAGCTGGAAGAACCTTCTTTCTTTCTCCATCTCCTCTGCGATTTCTGCTCCGCTGATCTCTGTGCGAATCATTCCATGTAGTTTGGCATGTTCCTTCTTCTCTTTCTCTATTTTGGTCCTGATTGTAAATAAAAAAAATAAGGCATTTGACAAATCCAAAAGTTAAACAACTGCAGAGAGGAGCTGCCATTTTGTAAGGCTGAATAAATATATATACCAGAATGCTGGGACATACTTGAGTCTCCAAGCACATAAGAAGATTCATCTGATCAATCTTTTAAGAGCATAAAGATAAGAAAGCCATGAGTTGCTTTTCATTTTAAGATTATGGGATTACTCAACAAGGTACTTTGTCCCCCATTCTCCCTATGGTGAGCCAAACTTAATACTCGGCTCAAAGTGGATTTTGGATGGATGATTCCACCCCAGACACAACATTCTAATTATCCCTCATCTGACATTTACAATAAGTGGTAAAGCCTTTCCTGAGAGCAACCTCATGAAGGTGTGCAACTGTATAAACTAGGGAGCCCCATGATCTGGGCTGCACTGAACACAGAGGCCTAAACCTCTGCTGCAACTAAAAGCTATGCACATCCCTTTCTATTTAATAATTTAATGTCAGAGCCACCATAAGCAATACAGGCTCTGCCATGGGATTACTGATTGACACTGAATTGGAGCAAAAGTGTTGTGAACCCAGTTTAGATATAAACATTTGAAAGATGAAAAAAGTATGAAGACAAGATACTGAATGTACAAATCTCTGATATGTTCCTAAATATTAATGAGCGAGACAGCCAGTGATCCAAAAGGTGAGAATGAAATAAAGATCCTTGACCAAGTCACAAAACACATCAAGGCATCATATTTTTCTTTCAGCACAACTAAGTTGCTGGCTAGAAACTGGAAGGAGCAGCTCCTTTCATCCCTGAACCCAATTAGAAAGGTTGCTAATGTAATGGTTAAGGCTGGCCATTCAGACGAGACAGAGTCCTTTAGTACTGCAACATAATAAGATTCCTTAATTCCCAATAGGAAGAATTCCACATTTGGAGAAAAGGAGAAGGGAACAGTTTCATCCAATGTTCTATAGTAGGTGGTTGTAGCTTTTTCCAATAGGTCAGAATTAGCCCTTTAGCTGCAACCAACAGATGTGGAGACAGGGCATTTTTTCAGCTGGAACTTGGTGGAACTCGGTTCCACCACCTCTGGCTCAGGTCCTCTGCTCCCTGCCTATCACTAACACTTGTAAACACAGAAGTCCGGCTTCTGTGTTTATAAGTGACAGCTTGTCTCCCAACAGCTCCCACAGATCTGATATCCTGAGCGGCTCCCACTGAGTTCAGAATGGGTACAAGGGAGATACAGGTGCCTGGGGTGCAGTCCAGATGCTGACACACCCCCCCCCCCCCGAGTGAGAGAGGCAGGGCCACCGACAGTATGTGGGGAGGTGTTAAAGCTGCCTGGGTGCTTCAGCTTAATAAAGCAACAAAAGTAAGACATGTGGACAATGGTGAAGCTTTTAAGGAGGGGGGGAGAAGATGGAGGCAGTGGAGGGGGGGAGGGTTGAATGGAGAAGTCAGAGCCGAAGAGGGGTGTAAGTGAAAGTGAAATGTGGAGGGGGTGCAGAGGTTAGCGGCTGTGGAAGAAGGCGGATTTCTGCACCCTGTACATAGCACAGCCCCGATCTCTGTACTCTCTGTGTTAACCCCCCCCCCTTCCCCAAACTCTGCACTATGTACATAATGCACTCCTGGTATTTATGCCTCTTGAGACCCTACCACTGTTAGTGAAATTTGACCACAGCCACTAATTGATGGTGTTTTGAGGGGGTGTGTGTGAAGGGGAGGGGACTTTGGGGGGGGGGGGTAGTGGTTGAGTTCCTGCACCTATTTTCTGAGAAAAAAAAGCCCTGTGTGGAACTAAACTCTTCTTATATGCCCTGATGGAACTTTGAGTACCATGAAAGAGGCATTGCACAGGGCCGTTGTTATTTTAGAGATCAAATTCCTGAGCTCAGCCCTAAATGGATCTTAGGGCATTCCCACCAGATGTGGCTATGAGAGCCCTGTTGCCCACATCCCCACCAACATCTATCGGAGACTGAGGGGTATGCGACAACCAACAGCTTCGGGACTGTACCACCTAGACACAAGTTTAGAATTTGTCTCCTGTATTTTAGTATTCAGTACCAGTCTTAACATGTAAAGTGATATGCAATTGATTTTTTTTCACAATTCTGGTTTCTTTTGTAGTATATGAAACTTCTTGCAACACTGCCAAAAAACTCCTGAGGAAGCTCTCTGAGAGAAACATTTAGAGTAAGAAGTTGTTGCACATGATATACAGATGATATGCTTTTTGAACATCGATTGCTGCTTTTAAAGAAATAATGTCTATTAATAAAATTAATACTTTAACCTTTGGTCATATACTATTTTGGTACCTTTAAAGTCCCACTTGTTCCTTCACAATTAAATTTCAGACTTAACATATTCCGTTTCTGGAAGTCTGTGACGTAACGGTCTAACTTTCTCACTCCCCAAAAAAAAATCTAAGGTGACAATACGTCTGTTCAGCAATTTACAAAAAGATATCCATTGGTAGTTTATGCCAAAGAGATTCAAAATCAGAGAGAGTTTCTGCCATTCTAATCCCCTGTAGGTGAACGATGCAAAAATGCTGTAGTTGCCGATACCTCCTCCAGGTATCCATTGGATATATTCCTCTCTAACATTGTACATTCGACAAATTTTTCTATTACTGGGGTCAAATCGATGTTCATTTTCGACCGCAGTGATGTGAAAATAATTTCTCAAAATGTACAAATCTGTATTAAAGGGTTGCAAAAGGTTCGTGTTTTTTCACCTTAATGTATCCTATGCATTAAGGTGAAAAACCACCTCACTGTCACGGGGCCCCCCAGCCCCCCCGTTTTACTTACCTGAGCCTGTTCACCTGCTGTGCACGTCCCCCAGCGTCCTCGACTCCACTGCTTCTTGGTATTGATTGGCAAGATTGATAGTAGCGCAGCCATTGGCTCCCACTGCTGTCAATCAAATCCAATGACGCGGTCGCCAGGGGGCGGGACCGAGTCATACATTCTGTGTCTAAGCACGCAGCGTGTACGACAGGGAGCGTGCCCGCAAGCTAACCCCCTCAGGATAGAGCTTCCCAGAGGGGGGTTAGCTAATGCAGGGACGAGCCGAGACAGCCGCCGAGAGACCCCAGAACAGGAGGATTGGGGCCACTCTGTGAAAAACGAACTGCACAGTGGAGGCAAGTATGACATGTTTGTTATTTAAAAAAAAAAAACTAAACCTTTACAACCACTTTAATGTATGTGGTTATTGTTCAGCAAAGTCTATTCATTCCAAAATTGATTGTTAAATGAAAACAAAATCTTGAACTACTTTTAAATGACAATCAAATATTCTGAGAATTTTTATATGAATTTTCGTACAAAATTCTACTAGTGTATACCCAGCTTAGGTGCACGTTTATTAAACTGAGACGTTTTCTCTCAGTTCAGTTATTGGCAGTTCTCAGAGGAAAATGATCTCCTCTGCAGCCTGTTAATGAATCCGAGAACTTATTTTTTCAGAGGGTGAACAGAGGAGAAGTTTTTCCTCTGAAAACGTCCAAGAAGGGGCTGGCCTTATATATACACACATACATTATATATATATATATATATATATATATATATATATATATATATATATATATATAATGTATCAGACGCCCTCTGATGAAGTCGATAACGACGAAACATTAGAGTTGGTCTCAGCGACGATCAACATTTCATCCCAGTTCGCTGCTTCGGAGACACAGATCTCACTACAACCGCTGATTGAGCTGACTGCGGTAGGAGATACCCTGACATTTTCGATCCGTACCTGGCTGTTATAATTGCTTTAATTGCTTCATGCAATGCTCATTGTATTTTTATCTGTTGTAAGTGCAATTCCTAAAAGGGGGGATCTTTTATGAGAAAAAATTTAATATTTCATAGAGAATTACACTATGGATATGTTTCTGTTTTTCCTCATATGATTGGACATGAATACTGTTTGTTTGATCAAGCCCCAATGATTAAGTTGGTCCAAGGAAATCGAATATCAAAGGAGTGTTAATAAGTGCCATTTACCTGCTTACTACCTTACAATCCCTGGTGAGAGTTTTATTCAGAGGGGGATGTGAGTACTCCCCTTATCTCTCACGTGTGGTGGTGCCGGTGAAAGTTTAGCTATCTTCTACGTTAAGACACTTCACTCTGGAATATCCTATGGACTGTTTACCATTTTTCTATTTTATTATGGACTTTATCACTTATGCACTTCATTGAGTTTTTTTTTGTATATCGCATGATTATTTATGTTGAATATATAGAGTTATCTAGTTTACACCTTCTCAGGTTTCTATAATAGCGCTGCCTACATTTTATGTGCTTTTTTCATATATATATATATAAATAAATAAATAAAAAGGGGTGTAAATAAAGGCCTGCAGAACACCCACTCACCGCCAGATCAAATCCACAGACCTCTAAGCAGTACAAACTAGAGGTCGACCGATATATCGGACGCTTTTTGGCACTTTTTAATTAATCGGCATCGGCCGATTATTCTGAAAACAAAAGCCGATTTAAAAACAAAAAAACTTCAGCGCGGCTTGCAAAAAATAACGTCTTTCATAGAAGTCACTACAAGTTGCCTGAAGTTTCCAGTGGAGTGACTCTGGGCAGCCTGCCAAGTGAGAGAAAAGAAGAAACATTGTATCTCT